>JASAOO010003230.1:0-30818 GCA_030849075.1 Zelonia costaricensis | reverse complement strand
TTCCCCCTCCGGCGCTGACATCCCCGATCGCGACGGCCGCGGCTCTGCTGGGCCGCCTTCGTCACCAGTCGCCCCGCCCCTCTCTCCTCTCTTCCTTTGTGGGCTTCTCCTCTCGTCGACTGTGCACGGTCGACTCGTTGCGTGGGCGCTGACGTGGAACGACACAGGCGCACACTCTTCTTGTCCGTTGTGTGCTTCTTTTCTCATGTACAGATCAAACTCCACGAGAGAGGGAGGGTCACACATAGCCCAGCTACACCTCCCCCCCCACTCACACACACACACTCACCCACCCACCAGCCGCTCACCCACTTGTACACGCCAACACACAACCGAATAAGTCGTCGGCAAGTCTCCTGTGTACGCCACCGAGCCTCTTCTCTTGAGCGGTGTCCACCTCCCCCCCGCTCCTTGTTCCCCCTTCTATTCTCATCATGTGAAGCACATCGTCACGTCGGCTACGACTACCTGTGCGTGCGCGCGTGCGCGTGTCGTGCCGAGATTCCAGTGACAGTGACGAGGAGAAGGACAGAAGCGAGGGTGGGCGGAGGGAGGGGGGGGGGCGGGAACGAGAAGCGGGAACCACGGTGCGACGTCTCTGCTTTCATCTCCTCTGTCCCGCCTGCTCGTTCGCTTCACACGAAGCCCATCGCGGCTCCTTCCTCCCCCCCTCCACCCCACCCTGCAGCGTTCCGGCGTAGACATGTGCATGCACAGTTCTGCCTCAGTCTCTTCACCAGCGTTTTCTCTTGTTCTCACTTGACACGTCTCGTTCTCGTGCTCCTCTCGCTTGCGGACCGCTGCTGTACTGCTCCTCTGTTCTCTTCGTGTGGCCGTGTGTTGCCTCCTCCCCTCCTCGGCTCGCTCTCTCGCTGTCCGTGTGTGCGTGTGTGCGTCCCCATCCCGTCCCGTTGCACTTGTGCGGCCCAGTCTAGAACCGCTTCGCACACGCTTTCCACCATCAGTGCCTGCCCCTTTTTCTTTTTTCTTTACCTTTCTCGTCCGCCCCCCTTCTCTAGCTCTCTCTCTCCCGGCTCCCGCTGTGTGTCCCTCTCTCTCTCTCGTGTGTGTGTGTGCGATGCTCTGAGCGCATGTACGAACACCGCTCAGCATCATCAAGCAAAACTAAGAAAAAACTGAAAAAAAATGGATGATGCCAGTGGGGATGGCAGCGCATGCAGTGATGAACCGCGCCGGACTCCGGGTCTGTGAGCGAGTGCGTTGAGCTTCCCACCGTGCACGCGTTGTGCAGAAGTCGGCGTGGTGCCGATACCGCCTTTGCCCTTCTCCCCCACCTCCACCCTTTTGGTGGGCTCGCGTCGGTGGTCGCGTGGGCACTCGCGTCTCGCTGACACACCACATCGTCCGCGTGCTGGCGACCACCCACGCTGCTGAACTCTCTGTCGATCGACCTTCCCGCTCCCTTCAACCGTGAACCGTTGTGTGAGTACTTGCACGCGTTGGTACAGGTCGGCTCTCTCTCTTCGCACCCAAGCAAGCATCAAGCGCCCGCGCGACGTGCACACACTCGTGGCTTTGCGCCGTAGCGCCTCCGGTGCGCCAACACAAACCCCACGCCGGCTCCGCCTCCTCCCCCTTTTTACTTTCGCTTCTCCACCGCACCGCGCGGCTGTGCTTCACCTTTCATGTCCCCGCACAACAAGCGGGGGAAGGCCAAGACGGCGGCCACAAAGCAGCGCCGCGCCGACCAGCATCAGGGCACGTACCGCGGCAATGGCCACCACCACCACCACCACGGCGGTGCCTCGTACCTCTCGTCTCGCACCGCAGCAAAGCAGAACAAGGTGATGCACACCTACGACGACGTCGACCCGCTGGACAAGCAGCTGTTCGACTTCATCATCGTGGTCGACGTCGAGGCGACGTGCGAGGAGAACAACCGGCACTACCCACACGAGGTGATCGAGCTGCCAGGCGTGCTCATCGACGTGCGCACCGGGCAGGTGGACCGGGCCCGCTCCTTTCACACGTACGTGAAGCCGTGGCGCAACCCGACGCTGACGCCCTTCTGCACGCAGCTCACCGGCATCACGCAGGAGACGGTGGACGCGGCCCCAACCATCACTGAGGCAATCCGTCTGTTCGAGAAGTGGTACCGCGAGACGATCCCTCGTGGGGCCAAGGTTATCTTCGCCACCGACGGCCCATGGGATTTCAAGAACTTCATCCACGAGCACCACGTCCTGCGCGACCACGTCGGCTTCCCCAGCATCTTCTACGAGTACCTCGACATCCGCACCACCTTCGCGCACAACCTCAACCACGGGGTGCCCATCAAGCTCGACGCGATGCTGCGCAAGATGAACCTCCGCTTCGACGGCCGCCCCCACAACGGCTTCGACGACGCCTACAACATCGCGCGGCTCGCCGTGGCGATGATGCGGGCGGGGTGCATCTTCGACTTTGTGCTCGCCATTCCACTGGACGACGAGTACCACCACCACCTTGATGGCGTCCCGCTCTACCGCCGGGAGGAGGGCAGCGGGCACGTCGACAGGGACGTCGTGGAGGACATCGCCAAGCAGTGCTACGGCGCCGAGTACTTTAGGTTCGGGCAGCGCCACCGCGAGGCGGTTCGTGCCTACCGCATGGAGCATCCGCGGGAGTTCAGCCAAGCCAACGTGGTGGCTCTAAAGCGCCGGCACGACCGGGCCCTCGCCCGGCAGCGGCAGCGGCGGTGGCGCCTCGTCATGCTCCTCCTCATCGCCGCGCTGCTGGCTGCCATCGCGTACGTGCTGCAGCTGCACCACGCCGCCCGCGCCTGGCTCACGGCAGCGCTGCTTCGCAGCAGCAACACGAGCGTCGCCGCGGCGTAGGGCGTGAGGGTGGCGAACGCTGCGCCCCCCCACCCCTCCTCCCTCCCCCCGTCCATCTTCGCCCGGCGCGTCGGTGGTTGCACAGGCACAGGGAAGGCCGCCCGCTCATACTTCGTGTTTGTGTCATTGTTAACTAAGCGGGCGCCATAAGGCGCCGCCGCCCCGTTGCGCCGCCGGCTGGAGCCTTCTGCTACGCTCTCCCCCCTCTTCTCCCCTCTCAGAAAGGAGAGGCGGTGAGCCCGGAGCGCACGCCGGCGACTTGTACAGTACCTAAGCCGCATGGTGCTTTCTGTGGCTCACTCATGTGAAGATGAGTCTAAGTTGGTGCCGGTGTGTTTTCGTGTGTCTGTGTGTCTGTTTGTGTGTGTGTTGTGTGCGTGTCTGCCGAAGCACACGCACGCTGTCAGAGGTGCAGTGCGTGTTCTCGCGTTCCACTCAATCTTCTCCTCTTGGTCGCTGTCGCTACGTTTAAGGTCTTCCCGCCGCTGTTGGTGTTCACCGCCACCTTTGCACAAGAGAAGAAGTGAAAAGCGAACAGGGTACGCGGGCGCACCGCAGCCTGTGTGGTGGGGAGGAGTTGGGCGAAGCGCTCGCAGTCACGCGCGCTGGTGGGAAAGCTCCTCTCTTTACCATCTGAGTGTGCCTCCCAACATGCACTGCTGCGGCGGTACGCAATGACGGCGCTTCTCTCACTGCCTGGAACGCAACCACCACGTCGACAGCAGATGCAGTGGCGCTTTGGACACACGGCATCCTGCGGCAACGCCCAACTATGCCCAGCGTCTTCGCTCACACCGGCGCCACCGGTGCCTTCGCTCTGTCGAAGTGGGTTGCATCTCCACAAAGACGGAAGGCAACGACATTCCCTTCTTTTCTATTTGTTCTACCGTCTCTCTCTCGCGGTGCTCTCCTTCTGTATCCCCCCACACACTGCCGCTCCCCCGACGCCCACACATACGCACGCGTGCAGTAGAGCTACACGCGGCCGTGCAGCCGCTCCTTGGACCCCTCAGCCCCTCCCACTCCACCCCTCTCTCCCACATACACATCCCCCCCCCTCCCCCCCACACACACACACACACACAGACGCCCTCAGCCGTGGCGGGCCTCTGCCACCCGCTTCTCCCCCTCGATCTGGCTTTGTGTTCGCTCATTTTCTCGCGTCTTGCTCGACCTCTAGGTGGTCGTCTCGTCCGCTCGCACCTCTTCACCCACGAACGCACGCCACACCCGGCGCAGCGCGCTCCTTTTTTCGTTCCGTGGTCTTGCTGCCGTGCACCGCGCTGACGTGCATCTCTGCGTCTGTGGCTGCAGATACGGAGGAGAGAGAGCTGCCCCGTGCTGCCCTCTCACGCGCAGGTACGCGCCAGGCCCCGCCAAGTCGAATTGGAACATTGATCAGCGAGGCCGTCATTGCAGGTGGGCTGCGCGCTCTTGGCGGCGGGCACCGGTGACGAGAGAGAGAGGGAGACCGGCACGCATGGTGCTCCATCCGGTGTGAGGCCGAACGTGTGCATCCTCTTCTCGCCGTGCAGCCTGTCTCTCTCTGACGCGCCCCCCCGGCTCGCGCAGCGCACTTCGCGCGACGCAGGCGTGTGTCAGGTGCGCAAAGGGCGCACGCACCCCGAGCGCATCGTCTGCACTCGCGTGCGTCTTATTTTTGGCGTCCTGCTGCTGCTGCGGAGGTGTGTGTGTGTGTGACGAGGAACCCCCCCCCCCCCCGCTGTCCTCTTGGCGTGTTGTGATTGCGTGGCCCCAGCCGTCGCTCGACCAGCGCCGTCTTGTGCTCCTTTGCACGTTTGCGCGACGCGCACGCTCTGTTTGGCGCCACATCATCTTGCGGCTCTCCCCGCCGTCTTCGCTTTGTTTGTTTTCTCCTCCTTTCATCGCCTTCCCGGTTTCTTCTGCTTCACTGGCGCTGCGGCGCGTGTCTGTGCTACCGTTCGCGTGCGTTTGTGTGTGTGTGTGTGTGAGCGTCGACCTGCTAGCGCCTTTAGACTACGTTGGCTTCTACGCACAACGGGACAGCCGCCGCGCTACTCTCTCTGTGCTTGTGGGCCACCCGCCGTCGCCCCACCCCCCACCGCTTCGGTGCTTAGTGCGCACAACTGCATACTGGGCAAGAGGCAGGCACCCACGAGCAACGAACGCCCCCCCCCCCTCCCCCCGCGTACGCTTCGCCGGCTCTGCAGTCGCTGCCCTTGTATCGCCCTGCCTCCCCCGCACACAGGCACACGCGCTCGCCTTCTTCTGTTCATCTCGTCGTCCCCTCAGTGTGTCTTGGTGGGTCTGCGGCGGCGCTCGTGAAGTCTGTCGTGTGCCTCGCGCGTCGCCGCCAGCTTCTCTTGTGTCTGTACCTGCTTTGTAGCTTCTCGCCCCCCTCCCTCCCGCACGTGGTGTGCTGCAGTGCTCGCGCGCACACACACACACACGTACCCTGGGGGACGTCCAAACCTTCAATGCACGCACCAGGACCGAGTACATGCGGCGCACCTACCCCCTCCTTCACCGTTGCGACTGAGCCGCCAGCCTTGCTGCCGTCGAGCATGTCGAGCAGCCACGCTGCAGCAGCTGCAGTCCCTGGCAAGCGCACTGCATCGCCGACCTCGGCGGCACAGCGAAATGGCGACGCTGCTGCGGCGTTCCCCGCCAGCTCCCGCTGCTCCTCGTCGTTGGGTGACCCCGCGGATACCCCACCGCTGCGACAGTCGACGCAGCCGCGCACGGCCTCGCCCTCTCCGCACCCCGTCGTGGGCGAGGCGAGTGCGACACCCTCGCCAGGGCAAGCACCGGAGTCCGCCGTCGCAGAGACGGCCGCGGCAGGGATGCCGCCCCTCGCCGCCACAACGACACTGCCGCCTCCCGTGTGCGGTGCCAGTGCGGTGGCGTGGGGAAGCAGTGGCACCGCAGACGCTGCGGAGCGTGCAGACGGCGCCGCCGCGTCGCTCGGGTCAGCCAAGAGCGGACGGCGCCAGCACAAGGCGGGGAGTGGGCCACACGCGCACCGCCGCAGCACGACATCCAGCGCGGCAGCCGCCGAGTCCCGGTCTGCAGCGGAGCGGTGCAAGGCAGCTCGCACGCTGGCCGCAGAGCTGATGTCCGCGTTGATGGAGCGCCCACCGGAGGCAACCAAGATAGCGCAGTACCGCGCTGCCATGCGGGCAGCGACGGAGCCGCCACCGACCAACGGCGCGGGCGCGGCCTCGAAGTCCACGACACCGCACGCGCATCGCCGCCACGCCCACCATGCGGACGCCTCTGCGGCGACCTCGGCAGCGACAACGTCAAGCACCACCGCGCCGGCCGCGCGTCCCCCGTCGACGGCCACGGCGTCGCACTCCTTCCTCGAAGCGGTGCTGCACGGCCGCAGCAAGACACCAGTGGGCTCGTCGCCTAGCACACCGCTTATGCACCTCCGCACACCATCGGCGCCCCTCGCCGCGCCGGCACTCACCGCGTCCACTCCGACCGCCGCCGGGGGAGCCGCAGCATCGGCCGCCGTCGTGCCGCCTGCCGCAGACGTGTTGCCGGGCCGCCGGTCGCTGGAGCTGGTGCCCGGCGACACCGCCATCATACCACAGCTCCTCAGCGTGCTGCGCGAGATCGCGCTCTCGTGCGCGTCGCTCGACATGCTCGGCCGTGTCTCCGCCTCGACATCGCCCTCCGCTGCTACTACTGCTGCTGCTGCTTCCGCGGCTGCGGCGGCAACACCCGCACATGTGAACCCGCACGCGGGCAAGGCGGTAGGGGGCACCAGTGCACCCGTGACCGCGGCGGTGGTGGGGCACGGCGTCGCCGCCCCCAACGGCGGCCGCGCGGGCATCGCCGCCACGCCGACGTCCGAGCTGGACGCCGAGGAGGAGGCGCATTGGAACCGCGTGCGGGCCCACTTCGAGGTAGTGCGCGGGCTGATTCTCAACGAGCAGGAGCTGGCCAGCGTCCTGGACGACGCCCTCGGCGCGGAGTGGCGCGCCACGGACGGAGAGGAGGAGGAGGGCGCCGCTGTCACCGCTGCCACGGAGGTGACCGACACTTCGGGCTCCGGCGGTGGCATCAACGGCAGCGGTGCGGCGTTGTCCACGGTGGTGGTGCCGGTGATGCCGACTCCGGTGGATGGCGAGACGCCGCCAACCTCTTCGCGTCTTGCCTCTCGCGGTGCTGACCCGGTGAGCCCGTACGCCTCCCCTGCCGTGTCGCCTGCGCCGGACACATCTCCGCGGGGCAACGCGGCGGTGATGACCACAACGACGAGCTCGCACACCGCCACCAACGTCACGGGCACGGTGCCGTTGGCGTCGTCTCTGTCTGCGGCAGCTACCACCACCACCACCAGCACAACGTTGAACCACAACGCGCGCCCCTTCCACAGCCGCACACCACCCGGCGTGCAGCAGCAGCAGCAGCAGCAGCAGCAGCGCCGCGGCCTCGGCTCGGCCACGTCATGCGCGCCGTCGCCGGCGGCGCCGAGCCCGGTGGCGCACCGCCGCGCAAGTAGCAACGCCGTTGCCCACGCCCCGACAAACGCGGCCATCCTGGGCAGCACCTCTGCAGGCGCAGCAAGGGGGAGCGCGACCGGCGCCGCGTCCGCGATGTCCATGTCCGACGCGAGCGGCGTCTACTCGCCCTCCATGCTCGTCTTGGCCGGCCAGGATCGCGGCACCACGGCGCCCGCCACATCCAGCTTGTCGGCCACCGCCACGACCACCAACACCCCGCCGCCGCCGCGCACGCACGACGACGGGGGCGGCGACGCGGCGGGCACCCTCAACTTCCCCTCCACTCCGCTGTCCGAGGCGGCCGTGCCGTACCAGCCCTCCCCGTCCCTGCTGGGCACCAGCCCGCGCAGCAGCGGCGTCGGCGGCGGCATGTCCACCTCGAGCACGACCCCCTTCCACCTCGAGTCGCGCGAGGAGATGCTGCGTCGGCGCAGCGCTGCCCCAAATGCCTTTTACGCATCCATGACGCACGGCGGCACGACCCACTTCCTCGGTGGCCCGCCCGGCGCGGCGGCGACCCCCGGCACTTTTGGGCCGTCGTCGCTCAACGCTGCCGTGCCCCCGTTCTCGCTGAGCGGCGGGAGCGGGGCGCGCAGCCTGCCGGTGTCGCCCATCATGTCGTACTCCTCCCCGCTAGGTGCTTCGCCGTGCCCGTACGAGTACCTGCTCGTGCTTGACTTCGAGGCGACGTGCGAGGAGCACCCGCCGCCCAACTACCTCTACGAGATCATCGAGTTCCCCGTCGTCGTCGTCGACGTGCGCCTGCAGCGCGTCGTGGCAGAGTTCCACCGCTTCGTCCGTCCGCGGTACAAGCGCGAGCTCAGCGCCTTCTGCAAGGAGCTGACGGGGATGCGGCAGGAGGACGTGGACGCGGCGGCCCCGCTGGAGGAGGTGCTGCTGCAGTTCGAGCGCTGGTACGCGAACACGCTGCCGCTGCACGCCCGCTGCGTGTTCGCGACGGACGGCCCCATGGACCTGCGCGAGTTCATGTACCACCACAGCGTCTCTCGCCAGGGCATCCGCTTTCCCCCGCTCTTCTACCAGTTCATTGACGTGAAGCAGACCTTTGCGTGCTTCTTCCAGTGCGCGCAGGGCAAGATCAAGGCGATGCTGGAGGTGCTGCACCTTCCCTTCGAAGGTCGGCTGCACAGCGGCCTCGACGATGCGCGCAACATTGCCTCCATCGTGATTGGGCTGCTGCACTACGGGTGCAGTTTCTGTGAGGTGCCGCTGAACCGGCTGCCGCTGAACGGGCTTCTGCTGGGCAGCTCTAGCGGCGCTGGGACGTCGCTGCCGCTGTCGCTACCGCCGTCGACCGCGGCGCATGGGCTGGTTCGTGCCCGCATGGCGGGGGCCACGGCGTCGTCGCCCACGTTCATCGCCGCCCCGTACTCGGTGGACGAAGACGACTGCTCCTTCTGACGGCGGCGGGTCCTGCGCGGCCGCAGAAGAGGTCGGGAGGTCGGGAGGGGCGAGGGCTGTGTGAAGTCCCACGCTGTCGTGACGTTCCGCTGCGGCCCGCTTGCGGCTCTCTTGGTCTGGGCCGCAGCGGGGTCGCGGCTGCAGGGCCGAGGCTTGAGTGTGTGTGTGTGTTGTAGCCGTCTCACCCCTTTGAGTGCCTCGTACGACGACTGGGGCCGACGTCGGGAAGGGGGCGACTGTCCTGTGCTGGACGGGGGTGTGGCTTTGCGGCCCCGGCGGTGGCAGTCCACGCCTCTCCTCTCTGTTCTGCCCTCTCTGTTGTTGCCTGCCTCGCGGTGCGCTCTTGTGTGTGTCCACTGTGCGGTGTGCTCCTCTTAGAGCTTCACGTCTTTCTGCTTCTCCTTCTGTGCCTTCTTCTTCGTCCTTTCACGGCCAAGCTCGTGCGCCTGTGCTCTCTTCGCCTACGCTCTGCGGGCGCGGTTTAGTGCGGGGGGGGGTACCCCCGTCGCGTCATTGTCTGTGCTCCGGCGCACCTCAGCGACGCGAGTGCCCGTCAATTGGTCCCAGCTGAGAGCCCATTTGCCTGTGTGTGTGTGTGTGTGTGTGTCTGTGTGTGCGTTCGCACGTATGCGTCTGTGCGCCCCCACCGCCAGTGAAGACCCCCCGCCGCCGCTTCTGTTCAGACACGCACACACGCACGCAGGACCTGCGTGTGTGCGGCTGGGTGGCCTTCACATGATGGCTGACACTCTCGCTGCTTCCCCCGGTGTGTGTGTGTGTGTGTGCGTCGCTTGCACCCTCGATGCAGAGACCTCCTTGTGCACTGTGAGAACTCAGGAAAAAACCTGCGCGGGGGGGAACGGGGGACACCGGCCGCCCTGTGCGACGCCGGAAGCTCCCCTTTAGAGAGGGCCAATCCTCGGGGGGAAAGGGGGGAGGGGGGGGGACTGCGGCACCATTCCCCCCGCTCCCCGGTGCGCCCTACGCGCTCCTTCTTTTCCGCCGCCGTCACCTCGTGAGGGCGGCGACTGCAGCACGTCAAGCAACGCCGCCGCCCAACCTCACTGCGAGCAAAGCTGTACCATTCAACACCAGAGAGAGAGACGCGCGATCCACCTCGGCGGAGGCAACGTGGGACGGACGTCACCTGCTGCTGCCCTCGTGCACTCGAGTAGGCGATGCGTCCACACCGGGTGCGGCGCGTTTCTGCTGTGGACTTCGCCGTGTGTGTGTCTTCCACGGCTCTGCCGCGCCTTTTCTTTCCCTTCTGTTTGCGTCTGATCCTGAGCGAGCGCTAGCCACGAGGGGGACGGGGTGGGGGCCGACGAGCCGTAGTGCGGCCTCCCCCGCGAAGGAGCGCGGATAGCAGGGGTTTCCGTTTTGGGTCCCCTCGTCCGCTGGGCTAACGTGCATCGTCTCACCCTCTGTTGTGGGGGCAGGGGGGCATTCGCGGCCGCCAGGTTGCGGTGTATGCCAGCTCGCGCCACGACTTCTCTGATAATTAGCGTCTACTAACTTGTCCACTACCTTGCACGCTTTGTAACTCTCACGGGCACCTACCAGCACCGACTGCCACACCACCCACACACCCACTTTGCTGTTTTCCAGGACGGAGCGGGATGGTGCGCGTCCGCTCCCTTGCCAAGGACCTCCGCCAGCTGGAGAAACAGAAGCAGGCTACCGCGGCAGCTGCCGCCGTTTCACCAGCTTCACCGTCCCCATCTCCAGCGGGCAGCGCCACCGGCAGCTCCTCCGCGCCACATGCGGCACCCGGCAGTGCGACAGAGAAGCCGCTGAGCAGCTCCTCCGCCCCCCACCCCACCGACGATACCCCACCATCCTCCTCCCCGCCCACGAGCCCGCGCGACCCTGCCGCTGTAGCCGGTGCTGTGCCTGCCTGCACCTCGACCGATTCGTCGCCCCTGTGCGGCCCTCCCGACACCCCGCCACCACCGCAGCGCCAGCAGCAACTCAGGAGCAGCAGCAGCAGCAGCGGCAACAACTTATTCAGCCTCGGTGGAAGCCGCTTCGACATCCTCGTGCACGGCAACCACGGCGACGGCGGGGCACTCCGCAAGTCGCAGGTGCGCAAGGCGGCCGCAAAGGCCTGCGCAGGCGGCGCGTCCGTGCCGTCCCTAGCTCCACCACGGCCGCCGCCGCAGGATGACGGCACGGAGGACATCAGCGATGCGGACGATGCGGTAAACCCTGCGCCGCCCCTCGGCGACCCGAGCGGCATCCCGACCAAGGCCCCGTACAAGCGGCTGCTCGCCCAGCCCTTCAGCCACGTTCTCGTCTGCGATTTCGAGGCGACGTGCGCGAGCGGCAGCGTGCACTACCCCCACGAGATCATCGAGTTTCCCGTCGTCGTGCTCGACACGGCCACCCTGCGCATCGTCGCGGAGTTCCACCGGTACGTGCGCCCGGTGCGCAACCCGAGGTTGACGGCTTTCTGCACGGAGCTGACGGGCATCACACAGGACATGGTCGACGCCGCCGACCCGCTCCCCGTCGTCGTGGAGGAGTTCCAGGCGTGGCTCGAGGCGACGGTGTACCCGCTGTGCCGCATGTGGGCCAAACACTACGGCCCCGCAGCCCTCTCGCACAACCTAAAGACGGAGCAGCGCCGCTTTGTCTACGACGAGCGGACCGACGTGAGCTGCGCGAACGTTGCGAGCGAGGCAATGCTATGCATGGCGACCGACGGCCCATGGGACATGCGCCGCTTCATGCACGAGTGCGGCGTGCTGCGCGACGGCATCGACTTCCCGCCGGTGTGCTACCGCTACGTCAACGTGCGGCACAGCTACAGCGATCACTTCAAGTGCAAGCAGGTGAAGCTGACGCACATGCTGCGCAAGCTGAGCATGTCCTTCGAGGGGCGCCGCCACAGCGGCATCGATGACACACGCAACATCGCCCGCGTGCTGGCCGAGCTCTTCGCGCGCGGCTATCGCGTGCACCACGTCAGCACCATCAAGTACGCCCACCGCGGCGCCGCCTTCCTGGAGAGCAACCAGGCGGCGCAGGAGCTGCTGTCCGAGTATGGGGAGATGGACGAGACGCACACGAGCAAACGCGCCAACACCCGCAATACCGGCAAACAAGCGCAGCGCGGGGGAAAGAAGACGTAGCTGGCGGTCGTGGGGAAGGGGAAGAGGTACATCAGCTTGGGTGGCCTCTCGCGCACACGCGGCCCTGCATTCTATCTCGCCCACCGCGCTCACAGTCCTCACCACAGGCTCCCCCGTCCACGTTGCCCCCCTCCCCCCCCTCCCTCAGCTCCTCCTCCTTGCATCTCAACAACAGCATCATCATCTCTCCCTCCCCCGCCTCTTCCACGCGCCGGTGCGGAAGGGGTGGGGCCGGTTTCACCGTTAACTAACCGCGAAGCACCGAGAAGTCCCCACCGTCGCCGCAGCGCAACACGTGTGGAGGGTCCATCACTGAAGAAGTGGGGAAGGACACGGGGTGGAGGAAGAGGGCTGGTACGCCGCTTGCGTGGCGCATGTCCTGCACTCCTCCGCGTCTAGATGCTCTTCGCTGTCCCACTCTCTCTCAGGTGCTGATCGCTGGCGCGACACTACTTCGCCGTCTTGTGGCATTGTGGTCTGCCCAGTAGGTGTGGGCGTGTGCGCTATCGGTGAGACTGGGGAGCGGCGCAGTGTCTTTACCACCAGAGATGAAGGAGGTGTGCACACTCGTGCTGTCATGTACTCGATGAGGTTGCTCGTGCACCCGATGTTGCTGTTCACACTTCTCTTTCACCGCCTCCCCTCTGGTGCGTTCCCATGGATGCACTCTCCGCTCACGACCGTGTCGCACTCGCCTTATTGCTGTTCACTCACGACGCAGCAGCAGCAGCACGCTTGCACACGTACACACTCCCATACACACCCACTCCCATACCCCCCCCTCCCACACACACAAGGGCAGGGCCTGAGTTTCAAGGCCACGTGCTCACTATCGCCGCTGGCTGCGGGTTGGTGACGTTTCCTTCAGCACTTTACCGGGGACTCCCTTCCGCACTTCGGCGTTTCCGTCTGCGACTGCCGCGCAGCCGGCGTCCCGCCTCCCTCTAGATCCTTCTCTCTCGTTTGACAGTTTCCTCTATTCCTCCCTCCCCCTTCTCAGTTCAATCTCGCTCACTCCCCTGGCCACCATCTCGAGCCGCGCGTATCCTCTACCCCGTGTACTACTACCACTACTACTACTACTTCTACCTCCACCACCACCGTCGCTGCCACCACCAGCGCTTCCCTCGCCCCCCCCCTTCGTTGGGGCTCTTCCATCGCATCCTTTGACCGGGCCGCGTGGCCCCCGTCTCGCTCGCGGCTCCTTCGCATCCCCTCGTGCAGCAACTCTCGTTTTCTCTTAGTTCTGACTCGGCGCGCGCAGCGGTCTTGCCGCGCAGACTTGAGCCCCGAAGCCGCACACCTGCCCGTGTGTGTGCGTGTGGCTCTGCGCGGTGGACTAGAAGGGACAGTGATAGGTCCCTTGCCTGCAATAGAGCGCGTCAGCCCCGTCACGTCCCCACCACGGAACCCTCATAGACACGAAGCGCATCTGCCGTGTACCGTCACGGTACCCCAGCGAGCGGTGCTTTGGCAGATCTCTATTATTATTATCTTTGGGGGCGAGCTCGGCGCGGTGACGTGACCGATGCTCTCTGCCCCGCAGCGCCCGCAGTCGGCGGAGTCGAGCGTGCACGGCGGGGCGCTCACCGACCCACCGTCGTCGACAGAGCCGTCCGCAGCACGGTCTGGCGCCCCTGGCGATGCCCGTGGGGCGGACAACAACGGAGCCACCACCGCCGCCCTGGCAGCGACACAGCGTTTTGTGGATGGCAGCGCTGCCAGCGCCAGCGCCCCGACACGCACGGCTGCCGTCCCACCGCGCGTGCACGTGGAGGGCTCTGTAAGCACACCACAGCGGCCCACCCTCATCAGCGCACGCGCGACGCCGTCGGCAACAGCGGCGGTGGGCAATGCGTTTTGCCAGCTGTGCGCAATACCGGTGCCACGCAGCGGGTGGTCGGCGCATCAGTACGGCGCCATGCACCAGCGCCTGCTGCGCCAGTGCGCCATTGCAGATG
This sequence comes from Zelonia costaricensis, assembly GCA_030849075.1. Classification (NCBI taxonomy): domain Eukaryota; phylum Euglenozoa; class Kinetoplastea; order Trypanosomatida; family Trypanosomatidae; genus Zelonia; species Zelonia costaricensis. The sequence continues at coordinate 16,968 of JASAOO010003230.1, read as the reverse complement.
GCGGCCGCGGCGGACCTGCCATGCCTCCCGTGCCGGTGGTGGTGCACGTGGCAGTTGCGGGAAGTGCCTCACCGGCAGCACCGTCCGCCGCCGCGGCAACGGCGCACACGCAGAGGCGCCTCGGGCGAGCGCCACCTGCGGCCGGCTCCGCGGCACAGGAGGGTGTGGCGCACCGCCGTCGTCACCGCAGTCGCCGCACGGCTTCCTCGTCGTCCACTGCCCGTGTCTCCTCAAGCACCTCGTCCGCCGCCTCTTCCTCGTCGCGCAGCAGCACCGGCAGCAGCAGCGCCACGTCGCGCGGCCAGTCCTCGTCCTTGCGGGGCGTCAGCGCGCAGAGCGGCGAGAACACGACACACGTCTCTGCCCCAGGGGCGCCCTTTAGCGTGACACCGGAGCTGCACGGGCCCGCTGCGGCCCCCCTCACGAGTTCGACGCTGTCGTACGAGCTCCCAGTCGTCTCGCCGCCCGTCTTCTCCGGCGCGGCTTCGGCGGACTCCGCCTTGGGTGGCCACGCAGCGGGACTGCCGACATCCACCGCCGCCACCGCGGCTGCCCAACGAGGTGTGCACTATGTGGAGCTGACAGCGGAGCAGCTGGAGCGGCGCCAGCTCAATGCGCTGGAGCGGCAGCTGCAGGGCCACCTGTACCGACGCGAGCTGCGCTTGATGGCGTGGTGCATGCGGCACTGGTATGGGGCAATGTTCACCAAGGCTACCGCATCGCAGGCAGCGATCCGTGCACGACGCGGCGAGCCAGGAGGAGCCGGCAGGCGCCCGTACCACAGCGCTGACGCGCTCCGCTCGACGGCCTCACCGTCCCCGTCGCCGCACGTCGACTCGACCACACACGCGACCCACACCGCCGCTCCATCTGTGGGCTCCACCACGCAGGAGGGCCCACGCAGCAGCAGCGGTGCCGGCCCAGAGGCAACCGACGCACGTCGCCGCACGGCGCAGCCGCCGCCACCGCCTCGTTCGCCAGGCGGGCCGAGCTCGCACCCGAGCGTGGGCGTTGGCGGCGGCGGTGCCGGCACTGCTGGCGTCGTTGCGGTGGCGCAGCCCCCGCGCGTGGACGAGGCGGAGGGCGAAGAGGCTGGAGGGCCGGCCCCGCTCATCACGGCGCACATCAAGTCGTATGCAAACGTCCGCCTTGGGGCCGACGGTGGCGTGGCTCCCACCGGTGCGGGCACAGCAGACACAGGCGGCCGACCCGACACGTCGACGCGAGAGCTGGAGGTGCTGCAGACGGACGTTCGGTGGGTGATGGGACCCTCTCCGTACCGGGCCGCCGCACACGCCAGCAGCAGCAACAGCACCAGCAGCAGCGAGTCGGACACGTCGGGCAACACCGCAGCGGCACGAGCGGAGGCTTGGCGGACATCTGCTGTCGCTGCCCTCGGTGCCGCAACTGCGACCGCGGCTGAGTCTCGTGCACACGGCCGACGCCCGTCCCCGCACCGCGACGTCGCAGGCTTCCCTGTGCGCACTGCCGGGGCACAAGAGTCTCCTGGCGCGTCGAGGGCTGCTGGCGCTCTTTCCGTTCCTGCCAGGTCGCGAGAGGCGCCGGCGCAGAGCGCTGCAGCGACGACCTCTCACACGCGCAGCTCCGTGCACCGTCTCGGCAAGGACTACCCAAGCGGGGCGGACGAAGAGAAGGAGGGACAGGAAGGAGAGGAGGAGGAGGACACTGCGAGTGAGGCATCCGCCGCAGACGAGCCAACCTCACGACACCGCCGCGAACCGGATCGCCGCAGCCCTCCCCTTGCGGGCACCACCGTAGACGGAGAGAACCCGCACCGATCGTTGACAGAGGAGCACACCACCCCCACCGCACCACGGGAGGCGGCACGTGCCTCCGCGAGGATCGACGACGCCGGCGCCGCCGACGATGACCACGTCGAGGACAGCCGCGAGGGAGCGGGCGACGTGAGCGGCCACCGACACCGGCCTCACCATCGCCACCACCGCGGCAGGAACACGGCGAAGCGGCACAAGAGCGAGGAGGTCACAGGAGACGAGACGAGGCGGGCTGCTGCCGATACCAGCGCGGCTCATGTAAGGCGCAGCGCCGCCGTACCAGCCGATGACGGCGCCCCCCCTCCGCCAGCACGGACGGCCACACCGGCGTCACGCTCCACCACCGCACGCGCCGCCACTGCAGAGGAAATCAAGGCGCTCGTGTCGCCGTCCCCGCCGTCATCGACAGCGGCGTCGTCGAGCGCCGACGTCGACACGGACAGCGACATCGGCGAGCTCGTTGTGCGACTCTCGCCGCGTACCCGGCACGAGGTGTGGTCCCTCTTGCGGCACACAAAGGGGCCGGGGCGGTCTGCCTCCCGGCCCGCAGAACCGTCCGAGACGACGCAGGAGGTGCCGGCGCAGCGGTGGCCCCCTTCGGTGGCGGCGTCCGCTGGAGGAGCCGCAGGGCGCCGACGCACCGCCGTGTACGACGCCGACACGCACCTCAGCACTCCGCTCGGCTTCCCCTCTGCGTCCGTCTCACCCGACTCCGCATCGTTGCCGCGCGGCACGCCGCGGGCCGCACTTACGTCCCCGTCGATCGCCGACATCCTCGCGCGCGTTCTCGCTGGCCAGCCCGTCCAGCAGGGCGCCCTCGGCGGAACGGAGGACCCGGGCCACGGCCCCGATAGCGGCGGGACCGGCGGCACTCGTGGCCGCCGTCACGGCCGCGGCGAAGCACAGCCGCAGCGACGCGTGACGCCGACGCCGGCCACCGTGCAGCTCCCCCGCACGCTCCTGGCACTGCAGCTGATGGGCGCGCTCGGGGCCAGTACACCGCCACCACAGGCGGCGGGGGCGGACGCCGCTGAGGCGCTGCCGTATGCGTGCGACGTGGTAGAGCCGACGTACGCGGGTGATCTGCCAGTCCCCACCTCGGCTGGCGACCAGGCCGCGGCTGAGGCAGCGACAGACGCCGCGCTGCGCAGACACCGGTACGACGTGCCGGACCTGCAGGCCCTCGGCCGCCCTCGAGACGGCTGGGGGAGCGGAGGGGTGGATGCGCTGGCGGGGTACACGCAGTGGACGGGTCCAAGCTCCCGGCGCCACTCGCAGACGCAGCGGCGCCGTCGCCGCGGCACGTGGGACGTGGCGGGCGGCGGCGACGCCGACGACGTGGCGGCGGCGGACGCGGAACAGACTCTCGTGGCGGGGCTGCCCCACGAGGACCGCTACGACGACGACTTGTTGCGTGCGCTGCGCCTCGAGGCTGCGAGGCAGCAGGTGACGGAGGCCCCTAGCAAGCCCACGATCCCACTGCCCACTGTTGTGGTGGTGCCCGTGACACTCACCGAGGGCCGCGGCGCGGCGCCCGTGGGGGCCACAGCCTTCGCTGCACCGGAGCACAAGGAGGGAGAAAAGGAGGGCGCGCGGGGCTGGACCTCAGACGACGTGGAGGGGTCCACGTCGGTGGACATTATGGGCCCGCAAGCCAGCACCTCTCTCACAAGCGATGCAGCGCAGGCAGCCTCGCCGGGTGCGGCGCCGCCGCTGACCCTCTCGCACCACGTGCCCCTGCTCGACCTCGCCTTCGTCTCCCCGCCGACACCGGTGCTCGCGGCGATGGATGTGGTGCCGCAGCCGTCCCACCCCCCGCTGCCCGTGAGCCCCGTGCTGCCCGAGCCAACGGCGGCGCCGGCAGCCGATGCGCCAGCCGCCCCGCCCGACGCCGTCGCGAGCTCACTCAACGCGTCCTGTTCCACCCCCGCTGCGGGCGCAGGGCCGACCGCCGCCCCGTCGCCTGTCGTCGTCTTCCTCGCACGTCCGCGCGGCGCTACGCCCGATGAACCTGTCGCGGCACTGCCGAGCACCAACTGCAGCCCCGTCGCGTCCCCCTCTTCTTCCTCGGCCTCGTCCGCACCAGCGTCGCGGGCGTCGTCGAGCAACTCAGCCGCCGCGGCACACGACGCCGTGCCGCCTCCGTCTCTGCCGCCACCACCGCCGCTGGAGGAGGAGGCGCAGACTGAATCGTGCAGCGAGCAAGCGGACGGCGTGGGGGCTGCGACATCAGGCGATGCCGGCCCAGCTGCAGCGCCGCGCCCTTCGGCGAGCGCAGAGGACCACAGCGCCGTGGCGCTGGTCGGCACGTCACCGTCGCAGCCACCCCACTGCACAGCACTGGTGCCGAGCTACACTCACAGCGGCGCCGCGGCCGAGGCGGAGCTGTACGGGCTGCCGTCTGTGGCGATGCCGGTGCTGCGCGGCCGCGAGGGCCCGGGTTTGCCCGCGGAGTCCCTGCCCCGTCCCGCCCGCAGCCAGCTGCAGCGCGAGGCTGCGGTTACTGCTGCTGTGGCGGTGGTGGTGGCGGGGACGCCGGTGGAGGAGGGGGCGGCGTCGCACTCGCGCAGCCAGCGCACCGCGGAGGGGGGCACGCCAGACAGTCGCGCCAGCTCGCAGGTGCCCTCTTCGCCCCCGGCAGCGGAGGAGGAGGCGTTTCTGTCGCTTGCCGGCAGGCACGACAACATCGACGACGCCGGCTCGCAGCGCAGTGAAACACAGCGGCCAGGGGAGCTCGCGACCCACGCAGCGCAGGGGGATCAGGCGGGCGTGTCCCCCACCACGAGGGCTGCGGTCACGACGTCTCCGGCGGGCGAGGTGATGCCGACGGCGCACCCGTATTGCTACATGAACTTATCCAGTGCCGACGACGGCGGCTCCTTCCGCAGCCCCAGCGCGACTCCCTCCGCCAGAGCGGCGCACTTCTGCGCGCCGCCGATGGCCGAGACATCGCAGCCCATCGCAGCAAGTAGCGCGGCGCTGGTCACACGCGATTCGGCCGAAGGTGCCGCAATCGACGTACCAGCTGAGGCGTCCCCGCTGCACCGCCCGTCCCACCGCCACCACCACAGCCATCGACCTCACCGCGAGTCCAGCCAACGCCACCGCCGCCAGCCTTCCGGCCACGGCGCTTCAGGAACCGCCTCGCGGCGCCCGCGGAATGATGAGCCGCAGATGCGCAGCAAGCGGCACAAGGAACGCGCAGCCGAGAAGCCTGCTGCCCCCACCATCGCGCCGCGCCAGCACCGCTCGCATCGCGATTCTCGAGAGCACCGCAAGCACCGCTCCCGTGACACAGTCCACCGAGCTGCGGCGCTCGCGGGTGGGCCAGAGAGCGTGCCCGTGGCCCTTGCTGCGGCACGTGCGGCGGACGGTGCCCGCCTCGCGGCGCTGCTCGCGGCGTGGAGGCCGGACAGGGATGCGCTGATGCGCGCTCACCAGCCACCGCACCCGTACCAGCTCGGCCTCACCTCCGGCGTGCTGTTGCCCTTCACCGCCTCTAACACACACGAAACAATGCTTGGGGAGCGGAGCCGCAGCCCGGCGCTGCAGGCACGCGGCGCAGACTGGCGTCAGCCGAGTGTGTCGGCGTCGTCCATCACGGCGTCCACCTCGTCGCGGTCGAGCTACGGCAGCCGCAGCCGCAGTGGCAGCAGCGGCAGCAAGAGGAGCGAAGGCGACGATGGTGCCGAAAGGGGTGCACCGATCACCGATGCGCTGGCCGACTCAGCAGACGCGCCACAGCCCGTCCCACCCGCAGAGCCGCGGCACGGCCTGCAGGGCTCGCACCCGCCCTTCGACCGCGAATGGGGCACAACCGCCGCGGGGTCGGCGTCGCAACCCACAGACCCCTCCGTGACCACGGCCGTGGCGAGCGGGGCGCCGGGTGCACCTTCTGCCCCGGCCGACGGCAGTGCCGCAGCGGGCACGAGTGAGGGGCCCGTTGATGACAGCGCGGCTGGCGCACAGCTGCCGCCCTCGACGCCGCCGCAGCACGGCGACTTCTTTGTCCGCGGCCGCGACGGCCGCTTCCGCCCTGTGCGCGCGGCGGAGCTGCCCAGCGCCCTGGCCGCTGCCGCCCGCTACGGTGGCGGGGCCTCGCCGCAACGCACGCGCAGTCCGCAGCGGGCCCCGAGCCGCCCGCTTTATGTCGTCCACAACCCCAGCCCGGCCTCGAGCGTGACGGCGGGTGGCCCCGCAAGGCGATCGCTGTCGCCGACGCTGGCCTCGCGCCGCGCGTGGACAGTCACGAACCCAACGAACCCGCTGAGCTGCGGCCGCCTGAACCCCTACTGCGCCTGCTGCCGCGCCAAGTACAACTTGATGTTCGTCGACGCGGCGCTGCAGCCGGTGCGCTGGCCGTCGCCGCAGTCGCCAGAGCTCGAGTTTATGGGGGACTGCCGCACGCACAGCGGCTACATCTTCGGCGGCGGTGATACCGTGCCCACACGCGACGCTCTTCTTACGCAGCAGCGGGCGCGTGCGCAGCGGATGGCGGAGTGGCCGCCGCTGCCCCGCTCGGGGCGTGACCAGCTTGTGGTGCGCGAGGAGGACGCGGCGGGGCCGCTGCGGCACCTCACCCCGCCCCCGAGCGGCCGTTTTGTCCCGGTCGCCTACGAGGAGGACCAGCGGCCCTTCGCCGATGTCGTGCGCACGCACCGCTCGCTTTTTCCCTCGTCGGCGCGTCACAGCTTCGCCCTGTCGCCGTCCGTTGCGCAGACGTCGCCGCCCTCCCGTCGCCCTGCTGGGCTGACTGCTCGCGCAGCCGCCGCGGCTGCACGCCAGCTCAGCATGTCCGACCCGCTCGCGTCGCCAGCGGACGTGCGGGCGCAACCGGTGGCACGGGCGGTGCGGCCCGCGGTCGCCACCGCCGCCACGGCGGGGAGCGCTGGTCACCTGCCGCAGCCCTCGGCGCGCCTCGGGGATGAGGTGTATGGTGCACCGTCAACCCAGCGTGAGGTGCACGAGCGCGCCCCAAGCAGTGTTTCCTTCGACAGGGACAACGTAGGTAGTGTGTCCTTCACCGGCCGCGAGCCCGCGACGGCACCGGAGCCGCGGGACGAGTTGCGGCGGAGTGTGCAGCAGTCCGCCGTCCCGTCTTCGCCGTCCAGCGAACCGGCACAGGCCCCGGCCAGCAGCTGTGAAGGCGGGAGGTCTGGCCCACTGGCACCAGCTGCAGCTCTCCCCACCACCGTCACGACAGACGTGGAGATGACCGAGTCCGCTCGCATGGCCGTGCTGTGCCAGGAGGAGCGCCGCATCAAGAGGGCGTTGAAGCAGCTTCTGTGGCGCGACCTGCCGCAGCAGCGCGGCTCTGCGGAGTGGGAGCAGTACATCCGCTCGCTCGGCGAGGGCCTTCGCCATCGGACTTCGCGGGCGGTGACGCCACCGGCGCCGGAAGTGAGACAGCCCGGAAGCTCTGTGAGCTATGCGGGCAGCTGAGCGATGCCGCGCTGCTGATGTCTTTGTTTTGCGGCTTCCTTTTCGCTTTTTCTCGTGTTGCCGTGGAGTGCGGCCCATCTTGCATAGACACTGGAACCTTGTCCCCCCTCTCTCTCTCCTCCCTCTCCTTCTCCGCCAGCTAGACTTCGCATTTGCCACGAGAACAGGGAAGAACATCAGAAGCGCCCCTCCCTCCCTCCCTCCCCCCCCCGTCCCCCTTCACCCACATCGACGTGCGCGGCTCCAGTGTGGGCCCCACGGTGGGCAGGCCAAGAGTTGAGACCCAAGTGCCGTGCAGCGGGTTGGCAAACTCGACCGGGGGGGGGGGGGGAGCGGCGGCGAGGTGGACGAGCGCCTCCACCACCCGACACCTCGGACGTAAAACAGGGAAAGTGAAGACCGTCTCGCCTGCATCCTCCCGGGGAACCAGAACCACACACGCTTGCACGACGGCCAGTACACCAGGCGGCGCTTCCACTCCCCTTTCCGCTCCTCGTTGACTTCTCTCATGCCACTCGAAACACCCCACACTCTTCCGTCCCTCGACCAAAGGACTCCACAGCACCACCAAGCAAGGAGTGCCACGTGGTACGCACCGATCTTCGCACCTGAGCACCGCGCACCGCACTACCGCAGAGGCCTCTGCACACGCACACAGACATCAGCACGGGGCAGGCACGATCGAAAGGGCAGAGGTCGCACTTGCTCGCCTGATCACACGATCTCTGCAACTTTCTCCCCTCCCCCCGGCGCACGGAGGAGGGGCACAGCAGCCATGTCCGCTGAAGCCGTCGCTGCTGCCGCCGGCACGGCACCGCCGCCGCTCTTCTCCGTGCTCGGTGGCGCCGTGACACGTGCGGCCCTCGCCCAGGCGCAGCGCGACGTCGACACCCTCTGCCTCGTCTCCGCAGCGCTCGCCTCCTCGTCCCCAGCTACACGTGCAGCTGCAGTGCCCGCCGGTGCGCAGGCCAACTCCAGCACTCAGCGGCTCCTGCGGGTTGTGGAGGGCCTCGGCTCTGTTGGCCCAGCACGCGGTGAGGCCGACAGCAGCAGCAGCAGCAGGAGCAGGAGCGCGCTGGGGGATGCTGGTAGAGGCGCGGAGGAGAGGGACACCACGCCGTCGGTGCTGGCCGCCGCCGCCGCCGGGCAGGGCGTCGCCCGGAGTGCGCTCATCGACGCGTACGGCGTTGCGGAGGGTTCGGCACTGTACCGGGAGTGCGTGCAGGCACCACGCCGCCGCCTGCACCGCCTCGTGCGCCAGCTCGCTGCAACCGTGCGGACGCGGTGTCAGCCGGCCCTGGGGGGCCAATGGGGTGAGCTCCCTGACGGGGATGCGGCCGCCTTGGACGTGCACGTGCAGCTGTACCCCAGCTCGGCGGCCGTGCACCGGTGTGCCGTGCCCGACCCGCTGCGGGCGGCGCAGGGCTTCTGCGCCGCCGTGACGGTGCGCCGCCTCTCCGCCCTGCAAGCCGAGGCCGCCGCGGCGCAGGAGCTGCGGATGCGCTACATGCGGGTGGCCTCGCTCGGGCAGACCCTGACCACCGCACTCGACTTCTGGGCCGACGTCTCCTACGGCGACACCCCGCCAGCTGCACTGCTGCAGTACCCCCCGCTCGGCTTCGAGGAGGCGGACCGGACGGAGCGGCAGCTGGGCCGCAGGGCGCCGCGACACGACGGGCACGCGGTGGCGGACGAGGGCGCGGCGCCGCCGGCGCTGGTGCTTGGCATGAGCAGCGCGCTCGACGCAAGCGCGCAGGCGCTGACCGCCACCGCTGCCGTGGCATCCGCACAGCCGCCTGCCTGGGTGCAGCCGCCGTGCCTCACCCACTCCTCGACCAGCGACGGCCTCACGGAGCGGCAGCGCGCCGCGGGAGCCACGCCGTCCTCGCCGAGCCGCCTCGCACCGCTGCCGCCGCTGCACTACGATGCGGTTGGCCTGCTGGCCGTCGTGTACGTGCACGCCTCCGGCATGGCGTACGTGGGGTTCCCCTCGGTGACCGGTGCCGGGAGCGCCGATGCGGAGGCGAGCTCCGCGGCCCCCGCTCACGAGGTCAGTCCGGTGGCGACGATGGCGACCGCCGAGGCGGTGGCGAGGGCCGCACCGGTCTGTGTCTTGCCGATGAGTACCACGACTGGGTTTGTGCGCAGTCTCCTGGGCCTTATCTAAGAAGAGGTGTTAAGCGGCCGCATGCGGGGCGGCAGAGTGGTGCACGCGCCGTGGCCGCTGCCGCTCATTCACGCAGCGGCACCCGTGGAGACGCCTGCAGCCTCCTGCGTTCAGCGCACCGTGCGCTTGTGTGTGTGTGTGTGTGTGTGTGCCCGCCACGTCAGCTGTGGGGTTGTGCGATTTTTGTTTCTTCACGTGGCCTGCGAGCCGCTGAGGTCAACGAAAGCGAGGGAGGGTGAACCACGAAAGGGGCACCCACACGAATCCTACGAAGGGCTTGACAGAGGGCGTCGCCGCGCTGCTTGCCACGCTCGTTGGTTGTCGGGGAGTGCGGTGCGGGTTGGAGAGGTGGCAGCACGCTCGCGCGACCATCTTTTTTTTTTTCTGTTTCACGTTCGGCTTTCACCCGGCGTGATGGGCCTTCGTCCTCGGTTGCCCCCCCCCCCCCCTCCCCCCCGCTGGGGTTTCTCTGCTCGCCGGCCCGACCCGATCCCCGCGCTCTTGCCCCCTCCGTCACTGCACCACTTGCCTTCTCGTCCACTGTCTCTTTTTTTTTTTTTACACCTTGGCCGTCACATCGCTCCTCTCTCGCCGCAACACACACACACACACACACGTGTTTTATTTGTGTTGCTCTTCTCGCGACACCGCGTCTGCTGTGTGCGCACCACCCCGCACCTGCTCCACCGGCACTCGTCGTCCGCTGCCTTTTCTTTTCCAGCCTCGAAAGCCGTCTCATCATCTCTCACACCCGCCCACCTATTCGCCTCCGTCCCCCTCAGGCTCTCCCACCCGCGTTGCACTTCACCACGACCCACCCCCCTCATACCCCGCCTAGCCACCGCACAGTAGCATCGGCAATCGTGTCTGGCCGATCCATCCTCTCTCGCTCTCCCTTCCCTTCCCTTCCCTTCCCCTCCCTCTCTCGTGCACACAACGTTCGCGTACGTCTTTTCGAAGTAGAAGCGTAGCAACAACCCACCACGCGTCACAGCCTTTTTTCCCCTTTGCTCCTGCCGCGTGCTTGCTTGTCTTCCCCCTCCTCCTCCTCCTTCTCTCGCCCCCCCCTTTCCAGCAACCATGGCGATGTCTGGCGTGACCCTTGCGGACAACGTCCGCGGCGCGATCAACGATCTGCGCATGAAGAAGAGCCGCTACGTCGTCTTGAACATCGGCGCCAATGGCAAGCAGATCGAGATTGCCGAGATCGGCGAGCGGAGCGTCACCTACGCCGACTTCAAGGCGAAGTTCGCGGCGGACAAGGCGTGCTACGCCGCCTTCGACTTCGAGTACGCCGACGCCGGTACCAACCGCGACAAGCTCATTTTCATTCAGTGGATCCCTGACACCGCGAAGCCGCGCGAGAAGATGCTCTACAGCGCAAGCCGCGATGCCCTCAGCGCGGTCTTGGAGGGCTACCTGCCCATCCAGGCCAACGATGACTCTGAGCTGGACGCGACCGAGATTGTCCGCAAGATCAAGTCGCACCGCACCGCGTAAGCGGCGCGACGAGACAGTGGCAAAGAAAAGGTAACCAAAGCGGGTGAGGCGTGGGCGATGTGCCCGAGGACCATGCGGAGAAGGTCTTGTCCTCTCCCGTGCCTGTCTCACACGGTGCGCCGCCTCACCCAGCTCAGTCACCGCACACGGTGAGAACGAAAGCGACTCGCAACGTGCACAGGAATGAAGACGAAGACGGGTACGGCGGGGGGGGGAGACAGGTTTAGCGGAAGATGTGAAGCGGATAGCCAGCCGCGATGCAGCAGCTTGCGTGTGCGTGTGTGCGTGTGCGGTGGTCGAGTGTCTTACATGCGTGTACCCGATGGATGCGTCTGATTCGCCTCGACACCGCCACACTTCTCATCATACCTCGTCACCAGCGATCGTGCAGCGGCCTGGCGCGCGCTAAAGGAGGGGGGGTGCCTTGTGTTCCTCTCCTCCTTCCCAATCTTCCCTTTTCCCGCCTCACAGGGCCAGCAGCGCATTCGCGTGTCTTCTCGCCTTCCCTCAGCGGTCTCAAGAACAAAAAAAACAAACAGGGACACTGCAGAGCGCAGCCGGTGCGCCTCCCTGTCGCCTCCCCCCTCCCCCCCCTCCGCCTCGTTCGTGTCTTCGCCCTCCGCCCTCCGCACTTTCCCCCCTTCTGCGACTCCACGCCCCGCACGTCGCTCTCTCTTCGACCTCCTCCGTTATTGATTCATCTCTCTCTTCCCCTCCTTCTCGTTCCTTCTTTTTAAGTTTTCTTCTGTCTCCGTTGCCGTCTGGCCACGCATGTCCACCATCAGCGCGTGCGGTTGTGCGCCTTGCGAGGTGGAGCTTGCACTTGATCCGGCGATTGGGTGGTGTGCACGTGCATGGTTGTCACTGCGTGAGTGTGTGCGTGCATGTGGGTGTGTGTGTGTGTGTATGCGTAGGCTTTGTGCGAATACGTGTGTGCGCGTTCATGACTACTTCCCTTTTTAAAAAATTGTTTTCACGCCCTTCTCTCGAGACGTTACCCTTCCCTCACCCCTCACCTCTCACCCCTCACCTCTCACCCCTCACCCCCCCACACACATGCACACGGCGCACCCTCTTCTTTCCTATTTCGGTGGTGTTCTCGCGTGCACGCACGTTCATGTGCATGTGTGTGTGTATGTGTGTGTGAGTATGGGTGAAGTGCGTCTCGGCGTGTCGCGTGTTTCCGCGTGCAGCGGTGCTGTTTCAGTTCATTTGGGTGAGACAAGGACGGCGATGAAATGGGCGATGCCGATGTTGTCGCCGATGGGTGCGGGACAGAACGGCAAGATGGAAACAAAGGATGCGCAACGCATATGCGCATCGGCACGCACACGCTCGTCTGTCTTCTACCCGACGACCCAGCACAAACGTGCAGCACCCACGTCGTCGTCCCAGAACCACGCAGCAAACGGAGGGGCTTTGTGTAGGTATGCGCCTGCACGTCCCGACGCGGCGCGGCACGTGTGCTTAGAGGTGTGTGGTTGTGCGACTGCGTGCATGTGTGTTTGTGTGTGTGTGTGTGTCTATGCCAACACAAATGTCGTCTGCCCCCCCCCCCCCCCTCACCCCCGCGNAACAACGACTCGACGGAAAAGAAAAAGACAGGACACATCAGGAAGTGCAACCAGAAAGCGAAGTGCACGCTCACGGTGACTCCTTCATAATAATCGGAGTAGCACCAAGAGAGCGACGGAGGACGAACGCCTGCCGCGGCCCCTGTCGTCACGCCACGAACACACGCACACACGCACGGCTACACAGGTGCGTCTGACCGCAGTACGCAGATGCTGTGCGGGGAAGCACGCGCGGGTGGTGACCGCACTCACCGTCATCCGTGTCTGAGGAGGGTGCCCCCCACATGCACGGTGCCATGCCAGCGACGGAGAGCGTTCGGAAGGGCACCTCGTTGCTCAGAGGACAAGCATAGCGAGGTCGCTGCGAGTGGGCTATCCTACGAAGCCGTCGAGGTGGCACACACGCACTTCTCCCACTTTCATCATCGCATTCCACTTCGTGATCTTCCCGCTGCATAACCCCCCTCCCCTCCTCGCCTTCGCTCTCCCCATTTCTCTTCCTCCCCCAATATCGGTGCGTTCGCGTGCCATCGATGCGCTCTCTCTCGCTGCGTTTGCAGAGCTCAGAGAGCCCCCCTACTCCTCACCCCTCCTTCTGAGTCACGCACTCCCCCTTTCCCTGCTTATCCAGTCCCAAGCTGTGTTTTGTGCGCGTGTTCGCGCTCGATTCACGCTGCCCCCGCCCCCGCCCCCTATCCGCCTCTACTACACCGACACACACAGAACTCTACGGACCTTAGCCACCTTACTGCGTCCGCCGCTGCCGCCGCCCGCCTACCCACCATCCCCGGCCACACCTCGCCATCACCTGCGCTATCCTCTCGCTCCCCCCCGCTCTCTGTGTTCCACACAGAGGTAGAGCGGCCACGAGGAGAGTCGCGTTTGGAGCGCGGCGTGTGTGCGTCCAGCGCGGCGCCCCCCTCACCGCTGATTCGCTGCCTTTTCTTATTTTCACTTCTCCACGGCCTTCCCCCCTTCACCTCCTCCGTCACTCCTGTATCTGGCGTTGTTGTTGTTGTCTTTGTGTGTTTCTCTCCCTCTCCTCCCGCTTGGCTCGTGACGTCTAGCCCGTCGCGTTTGTTGGCTTCGGTTCAACGGCATCATCGCCGTCCGCCCTGGGTCTTCTTGTTCGCTCCCGTTTTCGCTTTGCCTTTTCTCCCGCTGCTCCCCCCGTCTTGCTTGTTTGTTTGTGCCCTTGGTTTTCATCACAGAGCCCACGCCGCCTCTCGTCACAGGCCGGGGTCCCCGTCCGCGCCGTACCTCCTTCCCCTGCCTCACCTCAGCGCTCTCAGTCCGCTTCTCGGGCGCCGCCCGGCCCTCGCTTCACTTCTGTGCCTCCCCGCTCTCTCCTCCCACCTCCCTCGCGCCAGAACACGTGGGGCGCACTCGCCTTGCCTGGGAGCTATCGCCGTGTGTGTGTGTGTGTGTCTGTGTGTGTTTGTGTGTTTGTTTGTGCCTGTGCGTAGCTGCCTTTCTACTAATCAACCCCCCGACTCCTCTCTCCTTTGCTTTGTGTACGTGAGCCGCCGGCCGCTTTTCTCTGCGTTCCACCCCTCCCGGGAGGAAGTCTCCGCCACCCGGCCCGCCTCCTGGTCTTTACCTGGCGCGCGCACGAACACAAACACGCAAGAACGCCCACACGCACTCGCTCGGACCGTAATTTCCTCGGCGACTCACCCCTCGTCTCATCAAAGCCCACAATTCGGCGTCTCTCCTCTCTCTTCTCATTTTTCGTTCACCCTACCCACTGTACCGGAGATCATCGCCGTCATCAGCATCTTCTCCGCCCCCCCCCCCTTCCTTCCCGCTCTCTCCCTCTCTCGCGCTTCACTCGCTTCTATCTAACCTCGCGTTTCCTGTTCGACTTCCCTCCCCCCTCCCGCTCTGAGTCTCTCTCTATTGTGTGGGCGCTAAAAGCTTTGCGTCACGTCCCGGTCGTCTCCGGCGGTGTAGGCTGCTCGTGTCGTGTCTCCTGCCGCGTCGCGCATAACACTGCTTTAGCTCCTGGTCTTTTCTCTTCCTCGTTTTCCCTGTTCCGCCTGCCCCCCCCCCCCTCGAGCGTCTTGCTGGGGCGCGGCATCTCCGCTGCCCCCTCCCTCGCGTCCCTGGCCCGCTGTCGTTGCTTTCTCAGCCCTTCACTGTGCGTGCTGTGTGTGAGCGCGCTCGTGGTCTCTGTCTGTCTCTGTCCCCCGTGCCCCCTGAGTGCACTCTCTGGCTTGCGCCTCTGTCGTGTTCCCCCCTCCCTCCCCTCACCACCCCCGTGGCCTCGTCGCTTGCGCCCGCTCAACCCCCGCTCTTCCTTTCCTTTTCTCTGCCTTCGTCTCGACCGTCGTCTGCCAAACGTTGCCTTCTCCGTTTTTTTTTTCTGGGCCCTTTGCGTGCTTTTACTTTATCCATCTCGGCGTCTGCCGTAGCCGCCTCTTCAGGTGTCTCTTGTCCTCCCTCCTCCTGTGCGGCACGGCCACCGCTGTAGCTTGCGCGTGCGCCCAGCGATTGGGGTCTGTGCGTGTGTCTGTGTATCTGTCTGTGTGTGTGTGTGCTGTGCCTCAGCCCTCTCTGCGTGAAGGGAGGGGGAGAAGCACGTCTTTGCTGATCGCACGTCAGCGGGTTTGTTTTTCCCCTTTTTAGCACAGGGCAGTTCTCGCCGTTGTTCCCACCTCGCCGTGCCGGTGCCGGTGCCGCCGCCGCTCCCCCCCCCCCCTCCATTGTTTGTTCGTGGACGTTTGACGTTTGGTCCCGCCCCTCTCGGTCGTCTTCGCCGTTCTCTTCTTGGTTTTCGCTGCTGCACCTTCGCTCTTTCGTTCTTCTTTTTTTCTCTCCCTCTGCGCGTGTGTAAGTTCTGCGCCGCTTCACCATTTCGTCCTGCTTTGTCTAGAGAAGACGGTAGACTCGTCCACCCCTTCACGTCCCGCCGCGCTGCGCCTGCTCCTTCCCCTCCTCTGTCTCCGAGTGCGTGCTCGCCGCTCTGGTGCTCTCCCCCCCCTCCCCCAGACTCCTTGTCATCCATCAGACAGACCGGCAACGTGAAATAGAGCTTCTTTCATAAAGGAGCGTCTCAACGAGAAGAAAAGAAAGGAAGAACACAAAAGCGGTTTGCGAGAGAAGGACCTTATACAGGAGACGGACACGGCAACACATCGAGAAGTCACCTTGGCGAACGGAAAGAGCAATACAGTCAAGTAGTGCCGCCAACTCGCGCATTGGCTGCCGCACGATCCAGTGCACACAACATCTCCTCCGCAGCCGCCCGCGCGCCGCTTTTCTCTCTCTTCCAGTCCCTACGCGAGTCTGCATACGCGCGCAGTGTGGCCAAGCGAATTGGCTCCTCGTATTAAGTGATCCACGAGCCGGGGGCTTACCTGGCTCCCTCCCTCCCCCCACCAGGGTACCCTCTCCAGACACGACGCATCGGCGAGAACTGGCCGAGCAGTTTTCTTTTCTCTCGTGTCTCTTGCGGTGCCTTGACTCTGCACTTACACGCAGGCTCACCTGGTTCACTATTGACAGCGGTCGTTTCCAACTTGTCCCCTTGTGCAGCTGAGCTGCCTCTCCTCGTCGTTGCGCATTTGTTTTGCGTGTGGGCCGTCTTTGCCGTTGGACGCGTGTGGCTGTTGCTGCTGTGCTCCTCACTTGGTGTCTTACGCTTTTTTTTTGTTTGTCTTGTGTCTTGATCCTCTTCCGTATTTCAACACCGCTGCTTCGTTTCGATCCGCTTGAGTTTCTTTCGCCCCCCTTTGCGTGGTTTACGATCACTTCTGTGTGTGTGTGTGTGTGTGTGTACGCCCCTCCCCCCTCCTCCTCTTTGCCGCTTGGATAATTCGGTGTCTCTGTGGCCGCAGCCGCTGCTGCTGCAAACGTGTGTTTCTGCGACCACTTCTTATCATCTTGGCCGCTCTCTCTTCCTTCTTTGTCCGGTTCCTCATTTATTTTTCCTGGTGTGGTTGGTGGCTTTAGTTTTGGCTCCTGTACGTGATTTGCCCCCTCCCCCTCTCCGCCTTTTTCCCCTCCGCGTTTGTGTGTCTGTGTGTCGCTTCTTTGAATTCTTTTACATTTTCCTTGTTCCCTACCTTGCTCGTGTAGCTCGTGCTCTGCACTTGCCGCTCCCTGCGACGGAGCCCGGTGCACCCACACCCACACCCACGCCCACACTCTCTCAGTCTTTTGTACCTTCCCCCTCCCCCTTTCCGTCCACCGCTCTGGATCTTGCGACGCGGCAGCCCCCTCCACCCGTCCTTCCTCGTCCCCCCTTCCCCTCCCCCTTTTTTGTTTCTTCCCTGTACGGCTGTGTCGTGGACGCGCAAGGCCGTCGTCGCGAGCGACGGCGAGACCAAGTTTCACACACTGTTTCTTTCCATTTGTGTGTGCGTGTGTGTGGGCGTCGGCGAGCATCTTGCCGCCTCTTAGCTTGCCTTGCCGTACTTTGCTCATTTCGCTGTTTCACTTTGCTGATTTTTGTACCGCTGCTGGTTGCGTGTCGCACCCTCCCCCC
>JASAOO010003229.1:0-30748 GCA_030849075.1 Zelonia costaricensis | reverse complement strand
AGCGGGGTGGGGCACGAGTCGCCTCACCTCTGCGAAGTGCCGTGCATCTCTTGTGGGGGAAAAGAAGAATGCGAGTGCAGCGTGAGTCGTGTTGCGTCGGCGCGACTCGCTCTTCTTCCCGTCGCCTCCACGTCCTCTGTCACTCTCTCTCGTTCTTCCTCCTATCCACACATCGCCACATCGACACACACACACACACCTTTACCCAACGCAGTATCGAGTTCGTGTCTAGGTACGCTCTGCTCTTGCTTGACCTTTTTCTTGTCTGTGCTTCTCCCCTCCCCCACCCCGAGTCTAGCGCAGCGTTCTGTGACGCGCGCCTGTCCAGTCCCTCGCTTCGCTTCCTGCTTACCATCACAAGCGCCCACCTTTACCCCCAGCCCCAGCCCCAGCCCCAGCCCCCTCCGCCCTTGTCTCAAGATCGTCGACGCTGTACACGTGGACATCACCATCTCCGGACTCCCCCCCCCGTTTTTGCGTGCTTCTTCCTGCCTGCTGTACTCTCCCCCGTAACTCCTTCTGAGCTCCCTTTTTGTTTTCCTATTGTTTGTTTGTGTGCTGAACTCGAACGCCCTCACCCCGCTCCACCCCACTCCCCACACCCCCCCCCTTCACATCCGCATCGTCATGATATCGGAGGTGGGTGACATCAACCTCACCGAGGCCCTCGGCGTCGCCATCGAGGCGGCCGAGAAGGGCAGTCGCATTATTTGGCAGAGTTTCGAGAAGCGCCGCGGCGCCACCGCGGCGGCGTGCGTCTTTGGCAAGGGCGACAGCAGTGCCGAGGCCGCGGGCGCACTGGCGATTGAGACGAAGACGTCCGCCACCGACCTCGTCACGCAGTACGACAAGCAGTGCGACGAGGTCATCACGCGCGTGCTGCGGCAGTACGCCGAGGAGGTGCAGCGCGAGAAGCCGCACATGCGCTTTGCCTTTCTCACCGAAGAGCTGAACCCAGAGACGCCGCTGTCGGACGACTACACGTGGGTGGTCGACCCCATTGACGGGACCATGTCCTTCGTCCACGGCTTGCCCGACTGCTGCATCAGCATTGGATTGACGTACCGCAAGAAGCCGGTGCTCGCAGTCGTCTTCACGCCCTTCATCACGTCCGGGGTGCGTCTCACCGTGGCCGCCAACGCCGTCTTGCGCAGCGTGCAGCAGCAGCAGCAGGCACATATGCACGCACAGCAGCAGCAGCAACACCAACCGCAACTGACCTCGTCCGCCGACTCCACACCCGTCAACGCCGCGGCGGCGGGCGCACCGGCAGGGTCGGCAACGAAGGGCGTTGGCCCGAGCACGGCGGCGCCCACCCCGATAGGGGCGAGCAAGACGAAGCTCTTGGAGGAGCCCGGCGCCTCCTTCATCACCGCCGGCGACGCAGCCGCCTCTGTTGAAACAGCCGCGCTCCCAACGATCGCCCTGACGCCGTCACCGCCGGCCCCGCCGTTGCCGCCGTCTCGCGCCTCCGTCGCCGCCGCGGCGGGCGGCGTGGGGAGCGGGCGCAACCCGTCCATCCTCGTGGGCCCGAGCGCGGCGCGGTCGTCGCCGCCGCCGCCGCGGACCGTACCCTCCATGACGCACGCCGCCCCCAGTGTCGTGCCGGAGTGCAACGGGGAGCTCTTCACGGCAATCAAGGGGCACGGCACCTACCTGAACGGCCGGCAGGTGCACGTGAACCAGCGGGCGCTGCCCAAGACCGCCGTGGTGGCCTTCAGCTACCCGTACGGGGTCGCGATGTCGGCAGAGGAGTTGACACGCCCCGACTGCGCGGCACTCCGGCAGCGCAAGATGGACGACGCGATCGACTGCTGCGTGGCGATGCGGCAGGAGCTGCTCCGCGTGCCCATCGCCTCCCTGCGCAGCTACGGCAGCTGTGTGACGACGCTGGCGCAGGTGGCTGCCGGGCGCGCGGATGCCTACCTCGAGCCGGCCGGCAAGGCCTGGGACGTGTGCGCCGGCTCGCTGCTCGTCACGGAGGCGGGCGGGGTGGTGTGCAACATGTTGGGAGATGCAATGGACATGGCGCTCGACACTACCATCGTGGCTGCGGCGACGCAGGAGATGGCGAACTTGATGACGGAGAAGTGCCGCCGGCACGGGTTTGGGCGGTTCTGGAACCTGGAGAGTGAGGCGTAACAGGAGCGGTTGAATCCCCGCATTAGCATCAGCATCAGCACCTCTTCTTCCCTCGCGCACTCCGTCTGGTTTTTCGGTTTTAGTTATATGTATCGGTTCCTTGCTGTGTTTTCTTGTTTTCTTTTATATTGACTTTGTCCCGTCGCGCACATGCACCTACGCACAGACGCAAGACACCCACACCCACACCCACCCACAGACACACAAACACACACACTTGCTGAAGATGTGCGCCGCGTACGCGAGGTGACGGCATGTCCGTCTGCATCGCTCTCCTGCTCTAACGCCTTCTCACCCTTTCTGGATTCCCTTCCCCCCTCTCATCTCTTTCTTGCTTCTCACCTCGGTGAGGTGCAGCCTCCACCCCCTTCTGCGCTTGTCCGCATCATTCATCGCGGTCCGTGAGAACGCCAATCGGTGTACCGATCCAGTGGCGCAGATGTACAATAGACGGTGCAACAACGTCGCCTTGATCTCGTCTTCTCAGGTTCCTTCTTTACTTCGCTGGTGTTGAGTTTTGCCCTGTGTTTATGTTCGTGTGTGTGTGTGTGCAGGATGGACGAAGACGGAGTGGGTCGATGTCGGAGACAAACCAGTAGATGTTGATCGAGGTCGACGAAGTGCTTCACGGTGGGCGCCCCTCTTCCCCCCCCCTTCACTTCTCCTCTCCCCCTTTGGTTGCGATGCGTGTTCCTGTCTTTTCTCTTGCCTCCAGACTCCTTGAGCTCTCGGCTCATCAACTCCTCTATGTACGCTGCGCAGGCGGGCGTCGCCCTGTTCATCTCTTCTCTCGCTTCGTGCGCAAGCGCGTGACCGCAAGTCTTGTGCGTGGATGTCGGTGTGTACTTGCATGTGTGTACGTGTTTGTGTCCGTCTGAATGTGCGCCAGTGGACGCTTGTGTGTGTGTGTGTGTGTGTGTGTGTGTGTGTGTGTGTGTGTGTGTTTAAGAAAGTGCCTCCGTCGGCAGAAGCCCCACCTTGTTTGGCCCACACAAACACACGCACACACACACACGCATGAAGACAGATCCACGTACACTCACCCACACGCCCACCCGCACGAGCTCGCTTTCTTTTTTTGCCGTCCTCAGCCTCCTATTGCAGGGTGGCGATGCGCGCGCACGATGGTGGGCTGGTGACCAAGGCCCCTTCCCCCGTCCCCCCGCCCCCCACCCCAACCCCAACCCCCTGCCCCTTCTTCCAGCTCGATCTCTCAGTCCCCTACAACGAAAACTGGTGTGACAAGCAGGTGACGCCTGCATGAAGCGTCAGTGTGGAGAAGTGCGGCACGGCTGAAGTGCCGCGAGTCCCGGGATGAGTCAGGGCCTCGCTTTGCCGTGGGCCTCTGCGCACTCAACGTTGGCTTCTCACACAAGTACTATCGGTGTGCTTTGCTCCCCCATCCCCACGCACACACACAGACACATGCTAATAGACCGTACGTGTGTGTGGGGAGGGGGAGGGGGGAGTGCGCGCGGTTTGGCTCAACCTAGCCGTGTCAGTGGCAACACGCTCCCCCTGCCCAGCCCAACCCATCCGCCTCTGCTCAAGCAGCGTACGCCGCTGTCCGTCACCGCTGCAAATGGGCCGGGCCCAGTCCTTCCACTCGCCTCCCCGCCCTTCCCTCCCCTTCACCCCGCCGCGCACCGTCCGCAACAGCCGCCAGCTCCGCAGCGCGCGCGTGGCATAACCAGTAACGGATTGGGTGCTCACGCACAAGCGAACAGACCCACACGTACGCACGCCCATCTCACACTTCATCAGCGCGGTGCGCCTCTCACTCTTTCTGACTCCACCTCTGCTTCCTTGGGCGTGTGTGTGTGTGTGTGTTCGTGTATGTGCGCTGTCGTGCGTTAGACCTTATCACCTTGACTGCTTTCATTTCCTTCACGGTTGACTCTTCCGCACGCTGCAGCGCGATCGCGCATCATGTCGGACATCAGCGCCGCCGCCGACGGGGCCACAGCTGGGCCGCGGCCTCACACCTCCACCGCCGCCACCCTGCACGCGGCCGGCCACAGCAGCCGGTCCACCCTCACCACCTCCCTCGCTGCAGACCCAGCCGTGCCGCTGCCCGCCCCGCAACGCAGCCCCAATGTGCGGCTCACCCTGTGCTACAACTTTATTGATGGTGCGTGCTACAGCATGTGGGGGATGCAGCTGCTGCCCGTCTTCCTCGAGCGCGCCGCCAAGAGCAACGTCGTGGTCGGTGTCTCGGCCACCATGTGCGGCGTGGCGCAGCTCATCGGCGCCGCGCTGACGGGCTACGCGGCGGACCGGCACCCGCGGCAGCGCGCCATCCGCGTCGGCGCCGCGTGTGCCCTGGCCGCGCTCCCCGTCTTTCTCGTCGGCTTTTGGGCGCAGCTGGTGTGGTGTGTGTTGTGTGCGCAGGCGATGTGGGGCCTCTACACTGGCGTCGTCTCCACGAGTGTGGAGGCCCTCTTCGCCGACAGCGTGGCGCAGGGCCAGCGGACGTCCATCTATAACACCAAGTGGGTGGTGCAGACTATCTGCTACGTGGTTGGCTACGGGGCCGCGGCGGTGCTCTTCGTCGTGTGGGGCAACGCATGGGAGCTGCAGCGGGTGCGGGTGGCCATGACGGCCGGGGTGCTCGCCCACCCCGTCGCCCTCGTGCCGCTGTGCTGGCTGCAGGACCGCTACGCGATTCGTGAGGAGGCCGACGCGGGCGCGGATGCCGACGGACGTGATGTGCGCGGTGACGGAGAGCGAGCGGGGGAGGAGGTGGAGGACAGTGGGGATCGCCGCGAACGCAGCAGCGACGCAGCGGCGCTCGAGCGCTCCGCCCCGCAACTGGTGGCTACGCCGCACGCGCCAGCACACAAGGCGCCGCACCAACACCACCACCACCACCACCAGCGGCGCGCGCCGTCGACGCCGTCACCGCCGTCATCGCAGACGACGCCCACCGCAGCGGCAGCGCTCGCGGCGCCTGTGGTGGTAGGCTCTGTCGAGGTCACCCTCACACGCCCGACCAGCACCGTGGATGAAGAAGTGCCGCCCCCGCAGCGCGAGGAGGTCGGCGGCGGTGTGGGCGACTACGGGGCCGCCGCGACCGCGCAGTTCCGGCTCGCGGGTGTACTGCCGGTGCGCCTTGCTGGTGGTGGTGGTGGTGGGGCTGCGGCGACGGCGACGATGGAGCCGCTGGTGGAGGAACCGCAGGAGGCAGCCGCTGCTGACGCGCGGGCGTCAGACGTGGGAGAGCGCAGCCGCGGCAGAGCCGGCACCCGCCGCAGTACGCACGACAGCTGCAACGGCAGCGGCAGTAGCGGAGGCTCGGGGGGTCGCGGTGGAGACGCCCGGGCACGCGCGGCCGCGGCCGCACGGGAGGGGCTACTGCGCCACCACTATCGTGCGCAGTCCCGGTCGGCCGGGACCAGTCTGTTCCAGCGGCGCCGGCACGTCTGGATTGCGGCCTTCTGTAGCGGTGCCTGGGCGACGCTGGCGTGGGTGCCGCACTGGATGTGTGCTGTCGACCTCCTCCTCGCCGTCGGCTCCGGCATGTCGCTGCCGTACTTCCCCGTCTTCTTCGCGATTGGCCGCGGCCTGAGCCCGGCCGGCCTGAACGGCGTCTACATCGCCTCCACGACGCTCACGGCGCTCACGTCGTCGTGCCTGCCGTGGCTCATTCACACGTGCGGATCGGGCCGCATTCCGACAGTAATTGGGGTGCGGCTGGTGGGCACCACAGCGCTCCTCGTGCTCGCCACGGCGCCCGCCGGCTCCGCCCTTGCGTCGCTGCCGGGCACCGTGGCGCTGTTTCTCTGCCGCAACGCGCTCATGAACTCCGTCTTCGGCGTCACCCGCAGCGTGATCATGGACTGCGTGCGCAAGGACAGCCGCGCCAAGTGGTCGGCTTTCGAGAGCGTCAGCACCCTGTCGTGGGCTGGCAGCGCTGTTGTCGGTGGCTTCATCACGGAGCGGTATGGGTACCACTGCAACTTCATCGTGACTGCCGTGCTGCAGTTCGTGGCGACGCTGCTGATGGTGCCCGCCGCCATCGGGGCCCGGGCGCTGGATAGGCCCGGCGCGGAAGAGGGCGCAGCGGCGGCGGTCGCGGATGTTGCGATTGAAGAGGCAGAGAGGGACGAGGAGTCGGGCGGCAGCGTCGGCCGCTCACGCGCGAGTGCGTGAGCCGCACTCCCTCGTCTTTGCCTCTGCCTCTGCGTGTACGCTGTCACGGCCGCTTTCTCGGCGCGATACCCTGCACCCCACCTTGCCCCCTGCTCACCACCACCCCACACCCCTGCACGCACCGCGGATGCACGTCGCATCGTAGGCAGTGGGGCGCGCTCGCCACCTCCATGAACTTTTCTTCTCCTTCGTCTTGAACGCTCACACGCAGGGCGCATTATGATGGGTGTGGTGGGCACCAATCAGTCCTCCGCCCCCCCCCCCTCGCACCTCGCTGTGCACCTCGCTGTCCTCGGGCGTCGGCACCGACGGTGCGAAGGTGCGCGATCAAGAGGAAAAAAAAAGAAAGAGAGAAGGACACATAGAATAGCGGATCGTGTAGATCTTTGTGTGTGTATGTGTAGGTGTGTGGGTGTGTGTGTGTGTGTCTGAGTATGGCTTCGCGGAGCGTCGTGTGCACATGCTGCGTTGGACTCCACAGAAGACGTCTTTGATGTTCGCTTCATCACACTTCACGGCCCAACCAACCTTTTTTGTTTCTTCTCCTCTTAGTGCTGTCCTCTGCTGTTGCACACTTGGCTTTGCCCCCCCCCCATCCCCACCCTCGCCTCACTCGCGCGCACGCACACGCACACGCACACACATCCACCACTACCCGACCCAACCTCGACGCCACTCCGCGTGTTTCTCTTCTCTGCTCGAGGGCATGGCTGCCTCGACGTCCGCGAGCCGGCCCGCGGTGCCGGAGCAGCTGGAGGACGCGTACGTGCGGTTCCAGACGCAGCTTCTCGTGCAGCTGCAGCGTGGCCACACTACAGCGGCCCTGCAGACCGCCGTCGCGATGCGCGACGCCCTCGTGCAGACTCCGGCTGGCGTCCACCTCTTCGCCAGCAGCCCCGCCGCCCAGCTGCTGATGCTGGGGAAGGAGCTGCACACTGTGGCTTCTTCATCGCCGCGGTCCTCATCACCGGCGACGTCATCGTCGTCGTCCGCGAGTTCCAGCGCACACGACACGGACGAGGAAACCTCTGACGCCGACAGCGGCACCGACGCGGCGGCACTGCACGAGGAACAAGAGCGGCAGGAGCAGCAGCAGCAAGCGCAGCGGCGAGCCTCGGCGACGCGCCAGCTGGCCGACGCCCTGACGACATGGGGGCAGCAGGTAGGCGCACCACCTGCGTCACCCAGCGCAGCCGCACCCCTCGCGGCGGCGACGTTGACGGCGGCTCTGCAGGCCTCGCGGGCATCAGCGGCAGCAATGCAGCCGCATCCGCCACCCCGTCAGACCCCTTCCACAACGCACAGCATCGCCGGTAGTCGCACGCAGGCAGGAGAGCCGACAGCGTCGTCAGGGTTGGACATCGACGACGACGATGCCGATGTGGACGCGGTGTGGTCGAGCATGCAAGCCCAGGTGGCCATGGAGATGGAGCGGCTGGCACGGGTGCGGAAGCACCGCTGATGAGGGGGAGAAGCTCCGCAGCCCGGGGGGAGAGCTCGAGGTCGCCCCTCTCACCCCCTCTTCGACTCAGCGCCTTCCGCGCGCAGGGAGCCTGCGCCTCGATGGGCCCTTCCATCCTCCCCCCCCTTCACTCCTTACGCGCTTGCATGCATGTCTATCCGTGTGTGCGTGTGCGTGTGTGTGTGTGTGTGTGTGCAGGTGCCCGCTCCGTGAAGATGCGGCGTGTCGCCAGAGTTGAGTGTCGCCTCCTTCAGTGTCTCTCCCTCTTCCTCCGTCGCCAGTCTGCGCTCCGTTTCTGTTGCGCAGACCACTTGAAAAGACAAGGGAGATAACGACGTATGTGCGCTCCTTGGTGAGCCACGCCGATACGTGTCTTACCCTGTACCGCCTTCAGCACTTCACCCTCTCTTGTCTCTCTGCTAGCTTCTTCTGCACTCTGCCGTGTCTTCACCCGCTCCGCCGGTTATTGTGTCAGCTCCCACACTCCCCCCCCCCCCACCCTCTTCACGCCAGGGCGGGCGTGTCGAGAGGGGAGGGGCTGGGACGTCAAATCCCATGTCGAAGCCCAACAAGCAACAACAAACTCTCCTGCCCTGGTGCATGGCCACCTCTGCGGCTTCCGATACAGCGGTTGTTTAGCTTCAGCGAGCTGTGATGAGGTCACGGTCGCCATGACGACCTGCGATGGATGAGGCGTGCTGCGATCAGCTCAGGCATGCTGTGGTCTAACCAACCCCGTCTCATACCCTTTCCGACAGCAACCACGTCCGTTCGATACGGGCAGATGCGGAGCCCGAAGGCACGATACTCCGATGAAATTATGTGAACATGAAGGACCTCGACTGGTGGTGTCGGCCAGCGGCTGGGGAGGAGGAGGAGGAGGAGGAGGAAGGAGGGCTCTTTCCTAAAGCGCGCGCTCACCGCGGCACGCACGCACGGTCCCCCACCCTCTTCTCCACCTCTCGCCCCCCCCCCTCCATACCTGCCTCGCACGACCACTCCTCTCCTCTCGCCGCTCCGCTTCTCTTCTCCATCGCTCTCACGTGAGGCAGTCTTTGTCAGTACCGTCCTCCAGCTGTCGCACCCGCTGCTCTAACGTGCACCCCGCACGTACAGCACAGACACACAACCACACACATCCGATATAGAGCGACGTGTAGTTCCTGCCGCAGCCCACGGCGTAGAGGCATTCGCGCAGGCACATACACACACGAGCTTTGACACTCGCAAGCACGTACGCGTGTGTGTGTGTGTGTGTGTGTGTGTGTGTGTGCACATCCTCTCGCGTCTTTACGCATTCCATCACCTCACACTCGCTTGCTGGCTGCCCTTAACGCCCGGCCATTGAGCTGTGTCGATCCAGTTCGAATAACTCAAACAAAACACAAACAACACAATTTTTGTTCTAGAGTGTGTCCAATGCCACCGTTCAAGCAGGCCAGCGGTGGCGGCGGCGGCGGCGGTGCCTGCACGAGCGAACGCCCTGTCACGCCGCCGGACGCCGACGCCGACGGCGCGGTAGACATCGTGGCGTACACCCACGAGGACGGCGATGGCGACGGGCAGCGCGGCGGCGGCGGCTGGGGTGCCCTCGAAAACCGGAACGTCGTTCGCGTGCTCGGTTTCTGCTTCCTTGATGGCGCCTCTCACAGCATCTGGCGCCAGGACGCCTTCCAGGTGCTCGTCGAGTCGCTCGGTGGCGACACGGCGGTGGGCTGGATGTCGGCGGCCGCCGGCATTACCCAAATGCTCAGCGCCGTGGTCGCCGGCTACGCGGGCGACCGGCTGAAGCGCGAGACGGTCCTGCGCGCCGGCTCCATCGCGGGCTTCATCGCCGTTGCCTGCACCATGCTCGGGGCGACGACGCGCAGCCTCACGGTCTTCTACGTGTCGCAGGCCATCTGCGGTGTCTACACCGGTGTCGCGGCGACCTCGACGGAGGCCATCTTCGCCGACAGCGTCGAGACGGGCCGTCGTGCCTTTGTGTACAACTTGAAGTGGATCGATCAGACCCTGTGCTCGTGCGTCGGCCTCATCGTCTCCATCTGCGTGCTCGTCTACCTCGGCAACAGTTGGGCGGAGTCGGCGCTGGTGAAGACGATGTACTGCGGCCTGTGCATGCACCCCTTCGCCATGGCCGTGCTGTGGACGCTGCGAGACAAGTACACACTGAACGACGACGCCGAAGAGGAGGAGGCGGCGGCGGACGCGGCGTGGGCGGCGGGGGCGATGATGGCGGGCATGGAGCCAGGCCGCGTCGGCCACGCCGCACCCGTCGCGTGTGGGGCCGGTATCAGCGGCGGCAACAACGGCGTGCCGCGGTCGGACTCGGAGGTGGAGCTGATGCGGTCCACGGTGAACTGCCAGCCCCATCGTAGCACTGAGGACGACAAGAAGGACGGCAGCGATGCCATTGTGGCCAATAAGGGGCGCGGTTCCGGTGCTGCGGCGGCGGGGGCTGCATCGCCGTTGGCCGCGAGCGAGGATACGCCGTGGAGCGGCGACACTCCAGTGCGCCCTGCCCCGCCGTCGTGTCTGCGGCGCGATGGCGGCAACGGCGGGGAGAAGCGGGTGCACTGGAGCGAGGCCCCACCCACGGTATTCCCGGCTGCCGTGAGTCCGACCGAGGCGTCCAGCCCGGGCGGTCGGTCGCAGCGCTCGTGTGGGCAGCGGCTCGTGCAACGCCAGCTGGAGCAGGCGTGCGAGGTGGAGAAGCAGGAGTTCTTTGCGGCTTTTCGAGCAGCGGGGTGGTGGGGCCGCATCCTCGTGGCGCTGCGCTACTACAGTCACGTCGTCTTCACGTGGGAGGCCGTGCCCTACCTCGTGTGCCTCGTCGACTTCCTCGTGGCCTTCGGCTCCGGCATGACGATGCGCTACCTCTCGCTCTTCTTTGTGAAGGACTACCACTCGACCCCGATGACGCTGTTGACGGCCTCGCTCATGATCTCGCCGCTGCAGGCCCTCATCTCGCACCTCGTGCAGCGCGGCGGCGACCTCTACCTCGGCCGCCTCCCCTCCACGATCGTGGCCCGCGTCATTGGCACGACGCTGCTGCTGCTCATGGGCACGACGGAGCTGCCACTGAACGTTCTGCTGCCCATCTACATTTTCCGCAACGCGCTCATGAACTCCACCCGCGGTGTCACCCGTAGCGTGATCATGGACTGCGTGCGGAAAGAGAACCGCGCCAAGTGGTCGGCCTTCGAGAGCTTCTCGTCCTTCACGTGGGCCGGCAGCGCCGTGATTGGAGGGTACATCGCGGCAGCCCAGGGATACAAGGCAACCTTCACCATCACCGCCTTCTTCCACTACTGCTCCCTCGCGGTGCTGCTGCCGGGCGCGATTGGGGCGCTGCCGGTGGAACGGGAGTTGATGCGGGCAAATCGCGGCCGGCCGCACTCCTCCTGCACGCGGGTCATGATCGCCGTCGCGGCCATCCTCGTCGTCGGCGCGCTGCTCTTCTGGGGGCTCCGCGTGGCCGTCGAGAAGCGCGGCTGGTAGAAGCGGACGCGCAGTCAAAGAGAATGGCGAACGTCTTGTGCCGCGCCGCGATTCACACACACACACACACAAACACTTCAACTCGCGACACGCCTTCAGCCCCTGCTTCTTCTCGACACCGGGTGTGCCGACGTCGGAGTCAAGACGCCGCCGTGCTCCCTCAGTCGACGCACCCTGTACGGGGGGGGGGGAGGTTGGCGCCTTTCATCATTTCCCTTCCCTTTGCTTTCCACTCCATTGACGTACGCGTCCCGCAAATCCCCCGCTGCGTCGAATGCCGTTGTGTTTCGCTGTCACGTCTCGTTGGCTCGTATATATATATGTGTGTGTGTGTGTGTGTGTGTGTGTGTGTGTGTGTGTGTGTGTGTGTGTGTGTGTGTGTGTATGTGTGTGTGTGTATGTGGGTGTGTGTGTGTGTGTGTGTGTGTGTGTGTGTGTGTGTGTGTGTGTGTGTGTGTGTGTGTGTGTGTGTGTGTGTGTGTGTGTGTGTGTGTGTGTGTGTGTGTGTGTGTGTGTGTGTGTGTGTGTGTGTGTGTGTGTGTGTGTGTGTGTGTGTGTGTGTGTGTGTGTGTGTGTGTGTGTGTGTGTGTGTGTGTGTGTGTGTGTGTGTGTGTGTGTGTGTGTGTGTGTGTGTGTGTGTGTGTGTGTGTGTGTGTGTGTGTGTGTGTGTGTGTGTGTGTGTGTGTGTGTGTGTGTGTGTGTGTGTGTGTGTGTGTGTGTGTGTGTGTGTGTGTGTGTGTGTGTGTGTGTGTGTGTGTGTGTGTGTGTGTGTGTGTGTGTGTGTGTGTGTGTGTGTGTGTGTGTGTGTGTGTGTGTGTGTGTGTGTGTGTGTGTGTGTGTGTGTGTGTGTGTGTGTGTGTGTGTGTGTGTGTGTGTGTGTGTGTGTGTGTGTGTGTGTGTGTGTGTGTGTGTGTGTGTGTGTGTGTGTGTGTGTGTGTGTGTGTGTGTGTGTGTGTGTGTGTGTGTGTGTGTGTGTGTGTGTGTGTGTGTGTGTGTGTGTGTGTGTGTGTGTGTGTGTGTGTGTGTGTGTGTGTGTGTGTGTGTGTGTGTGTGTGTGTGTGTGTGTGTGTGTGTGTGTGTGTGTGTGTGTGTGTGTGTGTGTCTGTATGTGGGTGTGGGTGGGTGTGGGTGTGGGTGGGTGTGGGTGTGGGTGGGTGCGTGCGTGCACACTCCGGCTCTTGCCTTCCCTCCCTCCACCTCCCCCTCCTGATCAGCTTTAGCCGCTTCCTAGCTACGCACGGTCGGTGCCGCCCACACCGCGCGCCGATGCCCGCCACGGCTGTAAGGCCTTCAACGCGCGCCCCACCCCCCCCCCTCCCTCTTCCCGTTTTGTTTGCTTCCGAGTGTCGTCTTCCTGCTGCTGTGCACGCCTGCCATGTGTGTTCTGGGGCATATATCTGTGTGTATGTGTGTGTGTGTGTGTGTGTTTGTTTGTGTCCGTGTGTGTTCCCGTGTTTACACTTCTTTCCCCAGTCCCATCCCCAAAGGATGCGCTGTCTCGTCGCCGAGCCCAGGCTCCGGCGCGGTAGAAGAGGGGTGCGGCTGCGGGCTGCCCCGTCCTCGCCGTTATCGCGCCCCGCGGCACGCCAGACAGCAGAGAGAAAGACCGGTGACTAAGGGAGGCAGGGTGGGGACGGTCNCCCCCCCCCTCCCTCTTCCCGTTTTGTTTGCTTCCGAGTGTCGTCTTCCTGCTGCTGTGCACGCCTGCCATGTGTGTTCTGGGGCATATATCTGTGTGTATGTGTGTGTGTGTGTGTGTGTGTTTGTTTGTGTCCGTGTGCGTTCCCGTGTTTACACTTCTTTCCCCAGTCCCATCCCCAAAGGACGCGCTGTCTCGTCGCCGAGCCCAGGCTCCGGCGCCGTGGGAGAGGGGTGCGGCTGCGGGCTGCCCCGTCCTCGCCATTATCGCGCCCCGCGGCACGCCAGACAGCAGAGAGAAAGACCGATGACGAAGGGAGGCAGGGTGGGGACGGTCCGCGTGTTGCCTTCCCCTGCTACCACCTCTTCACCCCCACCCCCACCCCCCCCGGCCCTCCCTCCTCCAGTGTCTCGACACGGCCAACTGCGTATCCACCTCCCTTGACGCCTTAATCCTTCCCCACCCTGATCCCCTCCTCCTCCTCCTCACACATCAAACACACACACACACACACACACACACACACGCGCGCATCGTCCCTCCTCCGTTTTCGGTTGTGCAAAAATCCAGCCGCATCCAGGAGCACGCGGCGAGTGACCTCTCGCTCTTTCTCGATACCACCGGGTACTGCGTAAATGCTGCGGCTTTCAGCGGTGACGCGTGCGGCGTGGCGGCCGACAGCGGTGCGACACGCAGCCGCGGCGGCGCAGCAGAAGACACGCGCGCCTCGCCGCAAGAGCAGCGTCAGCCCCTCGCGTGCAAAGAGAAGGAAAACGAAGGAGCAGCACAGCGCTGCCGGGCGATCAGCCGATGTCGCCGGCCCTGTCGCTGCACCGCTGCGTGGTAACGAGGTGACGAGGACGACGCCCTACACGTACGCCCCCACAATGAGCATCACAACTGCAACCGACGGCACGGGTGGCAGCATCAGCAGTAGCCACGCAGCAGCAAAGTTGAAACGCGCTCGTCTCCCATCCGCCTCACGCCGCCCTCCTCCGCCAAATGCCCGGGGCTGGAACGCGTCGGTTGAGGTCGTGCAGCGGCGCATGCGCTCGCGGCTCGCGCAGCTCGTCCTCCTTTCCCCCATCCCACTTCGGCCGAGCGAGCTATTTGCCGTGCACAGGCGCGTGCTGGACGCGGACACGGCTGGCATGCTTGCTTGGGCTTCGTACGCGGTGCACACAGTTGCGGAAGCTGCTGCGACACGCGCCGTGCAAGACGGAGGGGCTGAGGCCGGTCGTGCAGAGGGCAGTGGCCGCCGCAGCAGCAGCGTCAGCATGGCTCACAACAACAACGTTGGCAGCTCTCGGTTCTCGTCGGCGGAGTGGGCGACGCTGCAGCGGCAAGGGGACAGCTTCACGCGCGCCTACCATGCGAGCGTTGTGCCGCTGATGAAAGCCTTGCACGCCGGTGATGCCCGCGCCGACGCCGCGACAGCGGCGGACCCCGACACGTCACTGCCCGCCGCACACGAGGTGGAGCGCTGGGTATACCTATCCCTCCTCTTCACCGACCCCGAGTTCCGCGTCACGTTCCATGGCGGGTACGTGTGCTACCCGGTGTCGCCGGCGCTGCTACTCGCCACGGTGGACCCGGTGCGCGATCACGCGGTGCGACAGATCTGCTTCGCCGCACAGTGGAAGACGAAGCGCACCGCCACGCAGCGCAGCGAGTTCGTGGCGGCCGCCCTTGCGTCGTCGACGACGGCCACAGCCTCAACGGCTGCGGCGAAGACGGAGCAGGCGATGCCGGGCCCCTCGTACGCCCGCACGGCGTGGCTGAACGGAGCCGCGGGGGCCCCGCGGTGGACCACCGCGCACGGCATCTTCCTCTCCGTCGAGCTGCCGAGGTCGCGCACACCGACAGCGGCCGCCACCGCGTCATCTGGCAGCAGCAGCAGCAGCGGCAGTGGTGGTGGGAGTGGCCTTGCCGTAGACAAGGCACTGCGCCGCGCGGTGGCAGCGGTGCTGGCGGGCTCTGGGACGTCGGGGCACCCTCTCGTGGACGCGCTGCTGCCCGGGCTCTCGGCCAACGGCTTCCGCGATGACACGCGCGAAGATGCAGCAGCGGGTGCTGCAGCAGGCGCCGACAGACCCCGCGCCGTGGCGGCGTCCGCGCAGCCGGGGACGCAGGGCTGGAACGAGGGCAAGCGCAGCCCCAACCCTGCGATGCGCGTCGTGGATGAAATGGGGGAGGGCGGCCCCGTGGTGGAGGAGTTGGCCCTGCTCTCGTCCCGCAGCCTGGCCACGACCCCGCTGCACGACCTGAACCGCCGCCGCCTCCAGCCCTTCTTCCAGCGCCTCAGCGACATGCCCATCTCCGTTACCCGCCTTGCCACGATGCTGCGCTGGAACACCTCGGTGGCCAACGCCGGCGACTACTCCTCCCTTCTGTACTTCCTGCTCCTGCTCGGCGCCAACCCGCTTTTGCGCCGCATGAAGGCCAGCCAGCAGAGCCTGCGGCGCGCCAATAAGGTGTTCGCGGGTGTCTGGGGAAGAGACGCAGCGGCGGCACGTGAGCGTGGCGCAGACGACCACGACGGCGCCATCAGGGACGCGGTGCGACAGGAGTTGGTGGCGCACGACCCCACGGCCTTTGCGTCGCTGATGCGCGCACCGGTGGCCGGGGCGGAGGCGGCGCCATCACTGCAGCTGCGCCGTGCGCTGGAGGCGGACGCCAGCGTCGTGGCGGCGCTGACGACGGTGCTGCGACCGGTGGAGGAGCTCATGTGTGTGCGCGTGCTGCCCTGTGCGCGGCCTGGTGGCACGAAGCTGTCGGCCGCCGCCGCCTCCCCCTCCTCCTCGTCGTCGTTCTTGGGCTTTGTGCTGCACTACATCGAGGTCCTGCCAACGTGGCAGTCGTCACCAGAGGAGGTGGTGCACTACCTCCGCGCACAGCACGAGCCATCCCCCACAGCGACGGCGGCGGACCAGCCCCTTGAAGCGACGTGGCTGGAGAGCCGCGAGGAGCCGCACCTGCTGGTGTGGTGTGTCAGCCACCGCTGGGCGACCCAGCGAGCGCGTCCCGCCGCGGAGCTGTACCTGCGCGGGCTACGCAACCTGCGGCGGCGGCGCGGTGAGCGGGACCGGCGGCCGCCGCCGCCGCTCGTGCTGTCTCTCCGCAAGCTCGCCGTGCTGCTGCTGTGGACGCACGAGTACGGCGCCGCCACGGCCGCGGAGCTGCTCTTCGTGGCGCTGCTCACGTGCCCAGAGCGCGTTCTCCTGCACCCGCCCCAAGCCGCAGCAGCCCCAGCGCCGGCGCCGGTGTACGCCTCGGCCCCGCTGTGTGCGCCGCCGCCACCGTCCACCGACTACGGGGCGTGGAAGGTCGAGTTCATCGAGTAACCATGAGAAGCGGTGGCGGAGAAGAAGGCAGTCGCAACGGCCACCGCAGGAGACACATCCAGCTTCTCTCTCTCGCTTCCTGGTGGTGGCTGAGCCCCCCCCCCCTTCCTCCTCCTCCCTTCCCCCGCGCCATCGCCTCTGGCACAGCGCACATGACAGCGTGGCGACTCACAGACACACGCGAAACGCGTGGAGTTGAATGGGGACCGTGCTCCTACCCCCGCGACCACACACACACACACACACACAACGATGCACGAAGTCGTCAACAGGGGAGTGGCAGGCGCTGTCGCTGCTTCTTGCTGGTGCTGAAGGAAAGCGCGCAAGAGTGGGACAGTCGTCGGTGTGGTGGGGTACAAGAAAGAAAAACCAGAAAGGTGTCGGCGCCGCTCTGCAGCCCACACGCACACACACGCGCACGCACACTCCGCTTCTCTGCGCTGACGCTGCCCTTCAATCCACTCGATCCAGCTTGTCCGCGGCTCATCCCCCTCCCCCCGCCTCCCCTATCCCCCTCCCCTTCCCTCCCCTCCCCTGGCCCACCACACACGCACGCGTATGGACAGTCACACAGCAGCGCCACACGAAACACACACACATATAAATACACACGGACGGTACGCCGCGGAACAGCAAATTGCGTCATTCACCAAGAGTCGTGAGGCCGTCACCCAACTCGTCCCTCCTCCTCCTCCTGCGCCCGCTGCGTCGCCCATCTGCAACGCGCGCCGCTGCGTCCCCGGCTCGAAGAGAAGCGGGGAGCACGTCGTGTCCCATCACGGAGTCGCACTCGGAAAGCGTTCAGGAGGCTTGCTGCACACCTGGAGGCGGCACTCTCAGCCCTGCACACACTCCCCCCCCCCCCACCCCACCCTGCCCCGACCGGGTTTTGGAGCCGCACTTCGCATCTTTTCTTCTGTGTTGTGTTTATTTACTGTTGCGAACCTCGCATCGCCATCTACTTGCTCTTCGGTATTTATTTTTTCTGGTTTGCGTCACCCGTGTTGCTTTACATCGAGCTGCTCCAGCCCGTAGCTCGGAGTCTTGTGTGTTTGTGCGTGTTGAGGCATTTGTGTTTGTGGCTGAGGGGGACTAACGCGGCGGCACTCGCCCAGCCACGCAGATGAACCGCCTCGGTGCGGCCAAGAGGCCGGAAGACGGGCACGGCGATGTCTTCCGGGAGAGTGAGGACGCCTGGCACGGTGGGGGAAAGCAGCCCTTGGACACCAGCCCCCTTCACTCCACTGCTGACCGCGACGCCCTGCTTCGCCCGACGGAGGTTGCGACGCCGACGCTGCGCAGCACCGCCCCGGCCCCCGCCCCCGCCGCGCCCTCGAACGATGGCGTCACGCTACCGCTGCCACAGAGCATCGCGCTGGCGGCGACGTACATGTGCACGAGCATGTGCTTCTTTCTGGTGATCCGGCACACCAAGAGCCACAAGCTCGCCTACAACAACGCCTTCATCGTGTTCGGGATTGAGATGACGAAGCTGAGCGTGTCTGTGGCGCTCAAGTACCGCGAGGACGGCGAGTTCCTGCCCAAGACGGTGCTCTTCAGCCCCCAGCGCCGCGCCATCTGGCGGGGTGGCCTGCCCTACGCCGTGCCGTCCTTCCTGTACGCGGTCTACAACAACATGACGTTCCTCAACCTCAACCTCTTCCACGCCGGCACGTATCAGGTGTTCATGCAAACTCGTATCCTCTTCACCGGCATCCTCTTCAGTGTGCTGCTGCGGCAGGCGCTGACGCTGCGCAAGTGGGTGGCGCTGCTCCTGCTCATGGTTGGCGTGGCGAGCAAGTACTTCTCCCCCAACACGTTGGAGCTGAACGCGTACGTGCTGCTGATGCTGTTCCAGGCCTTCCTCTCTTCGCTCGCGGGGGTCTACAACGAGTACGCGCTCAAGAAGGAGCGGCACCTCTCGATCCATCAGCAGAACTTCTTCATGTACCTCTACGCCCTCTTCTTCAATGCCGTATTCGGCGTGCTGGCCGACCCCGGCGTGGTGACGCGCGCCATCGACGCCACCGTGGCCTTGGTCGCCGGCCGCGGCGAGGTCAAGTCGCCGCAGCAGGGGCCACTGCAGCAGCAGCAGCAGCAGCAGGAGTCGATCGGGCTCGGGCTCGTCGTGCTGCTCATCGCATTTGGCGCCGCCACGGGTCTCTCCGCCGCGTTCATCCTCAAATTCATCAACATCATCGTGAAGGCCTTCGCGTCCGCCGTGGAGGTGCTCCTGACGGCGGTGGTTGCGGCGGCGGTGCTGGGCGAGGCGCTGACGGGGAGCGACGTGGTGGCGGCATCGATTGTCATGGCGTCGGTGTACACGTATTACACCCGCGGGTGGGGCGACCAGCGCAGCATCGCCTTTAGGACAGAGTCCAAGTAAGCCAACGCGCCGCCGGAAGCAGGACGGGGGTGGGGGGCAGCGGGGGAGGGGATGATGGGGGAGGACTGTGCGATGCGCTGAGGGGGGGGAGGGGCGCCTCGCATGTGGATCTGCGCGTGGAAACAGATGCGAGAGACGGACCCCCGAAGTTCGCACCCGTGACGCTTGCTTTGTTGGCGTGTGCATGTATGCTTGTGTGTGTGTGTGTGTGTGCATGTGTGTACGTTTCTTGAAGTAATTGCGTTGCTACGTAGATTAACGAAGAGCTCTGCTTGGGCCCTTTATGTGGGTGCTGCTCGCATACCGAAGCGCCAGCTCCCACCTGCCCGCGCCTCCCCACCCCCCTCCCCCTCCCACCACTCTACCTTCTTCCCTTCTCACTACCTCCCGACCCCGGTACATAACCGCTTGTGGTGGCATGCTGTGCCAGTGCTAAGATTTCGCGCCCTTTCCAGGCTCCTCCCTCCCCCCCCCTCCGTGGCGCTCAGTTTTCTGTCTTCCTTTCGACCCCCTTTCCTCTCCGCTCTCGTGCTTCCATCTCGGGTGTCTTCTGCAGGACAGGGAAACACGAGATGGACGAGTTGCTAGATACACACACACACACACACGTGCACACGTCAACCTGTGGAAGGCGATGGCAACAAGACGGAAAGAAACGCGAGCTGTGACAACGAAGTGAGGGCGCAGCACCTCTCCCACCTCCTCTACAGGTGATGCATTTTTTTGGGGGCACTCCTCTGCCTTGCTGCGGAGATGACCATCCGCGGCCGCTGCTGCTGCTCTTCCGAACGTCCTCACCCTCACTGCAACTGCTCCTTTGTTTCCCCCGTGTAGCACGCAGATTGAGCCCTCGTCGCCATCCGCAGTGCCTCGTGGTGCACGAATCAAGTACCTCCCCCAATTCATAGATCGAGTGAGGCACACACACACACACGCACGCATATCGAACGCCGTAACGCTGCGCAAACATCTCGTGTGCGCAGCCCAGCGCTCCTTCTTGTCTCTCCTCCTCTCCTTGTACACATACATACATCTCAGTCCTCTTTCCCTCGTCTCCGCACTGCATGTGGGGTGAACCCGGTCGTCGCCCACCGTGGCGCACGCACGCCCCATACAGGAACGACGACGAGAGCGACGCGGATGTGCACGAGCGACACGCACGCCGCGAAGGGCCACCCTTTCCGGCCGCCTCGCCTTCTTCGAATGCCGTGCTGATGGCGCCCACGTCGCGGCGATCGGACGGCGCTGCGGCGGCGGTGGAGGCGAGAGAGGGGGAGTGGCGCGCACGCCGCTCGCCGCTCGCCGCTCCGCCCCCGACGTTTCTTCACGGCAGCCAGCGCGTGCGCCGCACTCGTACGCTGTCGTCGTCGGTCTCTGCCGATGCGCATCCAGCCGCTGGCAGCACCACGGACACCTCAGTGTCCTCCTCCTCCTCCGATGCGGGGCGCTCCTCCGTGCCCGTCTCGCGCTGGCGGGCCGCCGCACCCGCGCTGCCCACCACCGCTACCGCCGCAGCAGCGCCAGCCTCGCTGCGTCCATCCACGCAGCACGCTCGCGCGTCGCACACGGTGTACGGCGGAACTGCTTCTCACGATGCCGACGGCGCTGACTCCGGCGTAGTGGAGCACTACCACATTGTGGAGCTGGAGGAGCAGCTGCGCTACTGGCGGCAGCGCGCATTGGTGGTCGAGGGCCGTGCGCTGCGCCGCGAGCGGGCACTGCAGGCGCGCTGGGCCGAGGAGTTCGCCGCCGCGCAGGCCGCCGCGGAGCAGACGACGCGGCGACTGCTGGATAAGCAGCGCCGCATGCAGGCGCAGCTGCAGCGTCGTCGCATCACCTCCGAGGACAGTGCGAGTGATGCGAGCCGAGGCGAGCAGCAAGCTAGGCGCTCGACCCGCGACAACGCCAAAGTGGAGCGGGAGGAGGAGGAGGAGCTTGCACGCCTGCGGCGGCGCGTCCAGCAGCTCACCAGCGAGAACGCCTCCCTGAACGACTCTCACGCACAGCTGCGGGAACGAACTCGCGCGGCCCGGCCATCGCCCTCCACACACCCGTCGGACGCGCCGCCAGCGGCGATGACCGATGCAGCGATGGCAGCGGCGCTGGAGGACGTCTGCCGCGCCGCGCTGACGTGCGTTGCGCACACACGGGAACTCCGCGAATGCCACGCGTCGCTGGAGGCGGTTGTCGGCGGCGCATCGGCGACTCCTGCAGACACCAGTGGGGGTCCTGCGCAGAGCTGCGTTGCCGACGAACGGCAGCAGGCTGCGCGAGAGGAGCGTGCCGTCTGCGACCACCTTGAAGCAGTCTTGACGCAGCAGGCCAACGATGATGCGACAAGCGCGGCTACTGTAGCGACTCTCTCCGCGCTGCACGAGGTCCTCGCGCACATCGACACGTCGCTGCTGACGTGCGTAGACGACGCCGTGCTGATGGGCAACCGGGTCGCCGCCACCACGCGAGCAGCCGAAGCGGCGCGCCAGACACGCCATCAGCAACAACCGCTGTCTCAGCCCGACACGCACGCCAACGCCGACGCAGCCACCACCGTCGCGGAGCTGCGAGCGCGGCTCCGCGATGCGGAGGCCCGCCGCGTGCGTGAAGAAGAGCGCAACCGCGCTGCGGTGCGCGAGTTCGCTGTTGCAGAGCTTGCACGGCTTGAGCAGCGGCATCAGGAGATGTGCGCGCGGCTGAAGGAAGACGCTCGCGCGGCTGCAGCAGAGGCGCAACGGGCGCACGAGGCCGCCCTCACCCGTCTTCGAGCCACGCTGGAGCGGGACGCGGTGGAGGCGACGCGGCGAGCCAGCACCGCGGAGCACGCCTGTGCACTGCTCACCCAACGTGAAGCGGCTCTGCAGGCACGCGTGGCAGCACTGGAAGGCGAGCGCAATACCAGCGTGGAGACGTGCGCGGTGCTGCCGTCGCGCGTCGCGCTGCTGGAGCGGGGTGAGGACGGCGCGCGGGGCCGTGGCACTCAACCAGCCACCGCGAAGCTGGAAGCGTTGCTTACGCAGACCCCGTTTCCTCTGCCTCGCGGCGCGGACGCACCACGGAGCACCACCGACAACGTCGCGGCGGCAGCGCCGGGAGATGCGGATAGCCTCCATCTCGCTCCCGCAGTGGACCATCGCCAGCACACGGCGCCAACACCGCGCAGTCCCAGCCGGTCACTCAGCTACTCGCCCCCGCGCAGCGCGGACAAGGAAGTGCAGCGCGTCGTGAACGGCGCGGCGCTGACCACGGCAATCACCGCACCGCCTGCAGCATCGGCAGCAACAGGAGTCACGACAGTCCCTCCAGCCTCACCGATTCCGCGACCCATCCACGTGATGCAGCCGTCGATCCTTGGCACCGCAGAGGTCAGCGACGCACCGGACCGCGACGGCGCGCGCTTTGTGACATGGCAGTCCCCCGCCTCCGCCATCGCTACCACCACCGCGGCGACGCCGCTGGACCGCCTCAAGGCGTGGGAGGCCAAGTTTCACGCCATCCTGCACCCTGCGTGAGCGGGGCATGCGCGGTGTGCCGCCCGGCCAACCAACCACCCCTCCTTCCCTCCCCCCCTCCCCCCGCCGACGCGTGTCGCACACCGGACACAGTCTTCTGGGAAGCTGAAGACAACGCAGCCCTTTCTCCTCTTCTTTCCCCCGCTGTACACCTGTTGCTACCCCGCGGTGCATCGGGCAAGCTGGCACGCTTCGTACACACCAGCACGCACTCTTCGTGCGT
The DNA here is from genome assembly GCA_030849075.1 of Zelonia costaricensis. Taxonomy (NCBI): domain Eukaryota; phylum Euglenozoa; class Kinetoplastea; order Trypanosomatida; family Trypanosomatidae; genus Zelonia; species Zelonia costaricensis. The sequence continues at coordinate 8,393 of JASAOO010003229.1, read as the reverse complement.
CTCGCTCGTCGAAGCTCTCGGGTCTGCTTCGCGCCCCCCCCCGTGTGCGCCGCTGGTCTCCCCCCACTCCTCACTCACCACCTGCCCCTCTTCCCTCCCCCACCCTCTTCCACGCACACACGCGCATGTGCGAGCATCAGGAACCCACTCAGCTCCGCCTACGCCTGCTCTCCTGGCACTGGACTCTCTACCTCTGCTTCCTCACACACACTAACACATCAACACAGCCCATACACATTAACGCACGAACATAGCGCCATGTCAGACGACGAGGGCTTCGGCGATCTCTTCGGTGGGGTGGAGGAGGTGCCCGAGTACCCGCTGCAAACGCTCTCCATCAGCCGCCAGGCCCTCGCTGCCGAGGGAACCACCTATGACTACTTCACGCCACTGCTGGACCGCTTCGATCATATCACCAGCGCCGACGCAGCAGCAGCCGAGCAAGTCGCGCTGCGCGAGCGCCTCGTCCGCCTCAACCCGCCGCCGCTGGATGTCCGCTTCCGCGACAAGCGGCATAGCCTGTGGGGTCACAAGCTCTGGAACGCCGCCAAGTACCTCGTCAAGCGCATGGATGAGCGGATGATTGATGTGCGCGGCAAGTCGGTGATCGAGCTCGGTGCCGGCCTCGGCGTGCCCACGCTCGCGGCCTACAAGAACGGTGCCCGGTTGTGTGTCGTGACCGACTACCCGGATGCCGACTTGCTGGACATCATCGCCCTCAACGTAGAGGCGAACTGCGCCGCCGGCGACCTCGATGCGGACGTGAAGGCGGAGCTGTTGGAGCAGGCACGGCTGCAGCTGTCCTCGAAGCGCGCCGCAGCCGACACCAGCAGCAGCAGCCGCAGCAGCACTGGCGCTGCTACGACGTCCCCGTCTTCACAAGGCACAACAGCATCCGCGCCAGCGGCGGAGCCGACGGACGACGCGGAGACGGAGGCGCTGGCCCTCGCGTCCCGCACGCGGTGCTACGTGGAGCCGCTGCTGTGGGGCAAGAAGGAGCACATCAGCAAGGTGCTCGCCTACACCCCTGGTGGGGCCGGCTATGACGTGGTGATCCTCTCTGACATCCTCTTCAACCACGTGTGCAACGACGACCTCGCCGACACGCTGGCGATGCTGCTGGCCAAGAACGCACGCGCGGCAGGGTACTGCGTCTTCTCGCACCACCGCGCGTACAAGCAGCTGCACGACTTCGAGTTCTTCGACAAGTGCGTGCGGCGCGGCCTGCAGTACGAGCAGGTGGACGAGCAGGACTACCCGATGATGTTCCCCGAGGACCGCGGGCCGGAGTCGGTGCGGCAGCCGGTGAAGTGCTACAAGATCACGCGCCGCTACGACGCGGCGGGGTGCGGGTTGGACTTGGGGCTGCGCTTCGATGTGGTGCTGCAGGGCACCGGCCTCGTGCAGGCGATCATGTCTGCGGCCCTCGCCCGCAACGGGCTCAAGGTGCTGCACTGCGACGGCGACGACCACTACGCCGCGGGCATGTCCACCTTCGATCACACCGGATTTCTCGCATACGTGCAGCAGCTCGCGACGGCAGCCGGCGGCGGCGCCGCGGACGTGCTCGTGAACCGAATGGACGAGGCCGTGCCCGATGCGCGGCGCCGGCGGTACCTCTTCGACGTGCTGCCCATCTGCTTCATGGCCCGTGGACCGCTGCTGCGCAGTCTCGTCGCTTCTGGCATGGGCCGCTCCCTCGAGTGCCAGCACGTGCACCGCTTTCTCTTCCTTCAGCACCACGCCAAGGCAGGAACGGCGACGACCACCACCACCACCGCGATGGAGGTGCCGCTGACGCGGGCCGGCGTCTTCGGCAACACCGCCGTCGGCCTCTTCGACAAGCGCCGCATGATGCGCTTTGTGAAGGACGTCGAGGCCTCGCTCGCGGAGCAGCTGCACGCCAAGACGGCCAACCCCGCAGACGACCCAACAGTCGCGAACACGTCGGCCGCCGCCGAGGTCGCCGCCGCGGAGGCGGCCGCGATCTTCGCGCGCGAGGCGGCGACGCACCCGGACGCCACGCTGACGCAGGTCCTGCAGAAGAAGTACGACCTCGCAGGCACCGCCCTCGACGTCGTGTCGCTCATGGGCATGATGGACGTGCTGCCGACCGCGACGAACCCGACGGTTGGTGGTGGTGGTGGTGGTGGTGGTGCTCGTACCGATGCGGCTGCTGCGCTGGTGCAGTCCGTCGACATGGTGCGCGACCTGCTGCTGTCCACAGGCGCCTTCGAGGGCAAGTCGCCGTTCCTCGCCACCTCCTACGGCGCGGCGGAGGTGGCGCAGAACATGTGTCGCGTGTCGGCCGTGTGGGGCGGCGCGTTTGTGCTGCGTCGCAGCCTGCGCGGTGTCGCCGTGGACGAGGAGAAGGAGACGCAGTACGCCGTGCTGAGTAACGGGCAGTGGGTGCCGGCGCGCGTGATTGTGACACCGGCGGAGCTGCTGGCCAACAAGCACCTCCGCTTCAGTGTGCAGGACTGGTACTACGATGTCTTGATGGAGCAGGAGCAAGGCCGCGCGCCGCTCCTGGCAGACGCAAGTCATCGGGCACCACCACCGCCAGCAGCAGCGGCAGCTGAGGCGGTGGAGCAGGCGAAGGTTGAGTCGGCGGATGTCGTACGCCTCAGTCGCGTCGTGCTCGCCACTGCGACGTCCTCGCTCTTCGCCCTGTCGGCGATGCAGGCCGCGGGGGTGATTGAGGTGGACCCGACGCGCGATTACACGGCGGCGGCCCCCATCATTACCGCCCTCGCGCGTGAGCCGCAGACAGAGGCGGTGGTGTGGGTCGTGCAGCAGTCCTTCGCGTCCGACCAGGCCCCACCACGCTTCCACGAGGACCGCAACAGCAGCAGCGGCGGCGGTGGAGGCAACGCTACCGAGGCCGCCGTCTGCGACCCGTGCGTGCTGCACTTCACCGCCGACGCGGCGCAGCTCTCGCAGGAGGCGCTGCGCGACTACGTCATGCGCACGTACACGTCGGAGGCGGCTGGGGCGGCGTACGCGGTGTGCCGCGACGACTTGGTGCTCGCCGTGGCGTACACCATCGACAGCGGCGCCGTGGCGCTGCAGGGTCTGGTGCCGACGCCGGTGGAGCTGCCCAGCGAGACGCGCTGGACGCACCCGTTCGGCTGGTCCGAGTCGACGAAGCTGCGCCGCGCGACGGAGCACGACCGGGCACACCTCCTGCACGCCACAACACAGACGGCCGCGGAAGAGGCGGAGGGGGCCAGCGCGGTGGTGGCGGCCGGCGCCCCGACGGCGACGGCTGCCCAGCGCGCCTCCGAGCTGTGCCGCGGCTCCGAGCACTTTCACCTCGTGCAGGTGCCGACACTGCTGCCCAACCTCGTCTACGACGGCCACTACCTTCAGCAGGCGGAGAAGGCGTACGAGGCGGTGCTTGGTGGGCTCGGCATATCGCACGACGCCACGGCCGTGAAGCCGGAGGACGACGCCTACGCGTTCCTGAAGCCGCTGCCGCCGCAGTGATGAGGGGCCCGTCATGTCCCGAAGCCGTGTCCTTCCCCTCACCCCACCCCTTCTCATTGAAGGAGATAGAACAGGTGAAGAAGGCGGAGAGGGGGGTGACTGAACTCCGTCTTCGCATCTCGCTATCCCTTGTGTGCCGCACCACTAACGCGTAAAGCCCCCCCCCCCCCCCCCCCTATCCCGCCTCCGCCCTGCGCGCACCGCACTCTTGCCGTGGGCGTCGTCCTTCTAGAACGGCCCGACGTCTGTGCATGTGTGCATGTGTGTGTGTGTGTGTCTCCTTGGGTGGGCATCCCGTATAATGCAGCGCTGTGGGGGGCACCAAGCATGCCGGATGCTTCTCCTTAAATCGCTACCCGGCAAGTAATGGGTGATAAGGAGTACAACACTGCAATGTTGTGTGTGTGTGTGTGTGTGTGACTGTGTGTGTGTGTGTGTGTGTGTGTGTGTGTGTGTGTGTGACTGTGTGGTGCGGCAAGGCGGTGCTCTCGTCGTGTGCGGTGGCGTGAGGCGGCACCCCTGCCACCCGCTGTCGTCCGCACAGACACCGGCGTACGTCCTTCCCCTGCTGGTGCCACTACAGCGCATCAAGGAGCCGCCGCGCAGGCATGCACAGAGTCCTTGCAGCACCCCTCATGCAGCCTCCAGCCTCAACCACCCACCACCCCCCCCTCCTTTGCCTCTCCTCACTCCTTTCCTTGCCCACGTCACTCGAACCGCCGTGCATGGTGGGGGGCATCGAATAGTAAACAAGCCGCACCTCCGCTGTTGGACTCGCAGCTGGAGCGTCGACGCGACTGTGTACACATCATACACACACGCGCGCGTACACGCACCTCGACGTCGCAGCTTTGGACCCTGGCGCCAAAGCCAACGCTCATCGCACCATGATGACCGACCGCGCGCTGGGCCGGCTGCTGCTGGCCGGCAACACGTCCTTCTTCGTGTACTACGTGCTGTGGATCGGCGTGATGCCCTTTGTGGACGAGTCCCACTTCACACAGGCCCTCTTCCTGCCGCGCGAGTACGGGCTGCTGCTCGCGGCGCTGATCATGACGACGGCGCTCGGCGTGGGCATGTCGGTCGGCTCCCTGCACACCATCTGGCGCACCGGCTACGTGCCCCCGCCAAACCCTACGAGCCACCCAGCCTCTGTCGCCGCCGCCGCAGCAGCAGCAGCGATTCGCGCGCCATCGCCGCTGGGCGCCGTGCCGCGCAAAGCGGAGTAGCATGCAGGGAGAGGAGGAGGGCAAGGAAGTCCCCACCCGTCAGCCACACTGCTGTTCGGTGCGTGCGCGTGTGGGTGGGACTCCCCTCAACACGAAGTTCGACTGTTGTTGACGTCGCTGCTGTCTCCTCGCCTTGAGGCATCAACACGCAACCCGACAAGGCCAACTCGAAGGTGAAGCTTGAAAGCTGAGAAGGACATCAGAGGCAGCATCGGGCAGCAAGGCAAAGGACGATGAAGTCGCGCATGGCGACGCAAGCCGTACGAGTGGTGCGCACCCTCGCGGAAGGGTGCGGGCCGCTAAAGTCGCCCCTCAACTCGACACTCGTGTAACTCGGGAAGGGGGGGCTTCGCATGCGTGCGGCCCTCGACATCCCCCCCCCCTGCCTTCTTCACCGCTCAACCATCGTCTCGCACTCACCACCGTCACCCCTCCCCCTCCCTCTCCTCGTCTGCCTTGTCGTCGTAGCTGATCCACCGCCGTCAGTGTTGCACTCCCCCCCCCCTCCTCCACCCCCACCCCCACGCACGTGCGACTTGCGGTGACCCCCCCCCAGGGCCCCGTCACACACCTCTACACACAAACGCGCGCACGCTCACCGCCTCTATTCTATTTAGCACACGACTACACACACACACACACACACACGTACACGTACATACACACACACACATTCGAACATGTCCCGCGAGCTGACGACCACCACCTCCTCCGCGTCGCCGGAATCGCCGCCGCGACCGCGTGGCGAGGGCATTCCTCTCGGCAAGCTGCTCGAACCGCTGCGGTGGTACTTCAAGTGGGTCCGCGCCAACCCCGAGAGCGCCACCAGCCTCGAGCAGTTCTCGCGCACCCTGACGATGCTATGGTCTGACCCAACCAACCTTATCACCTCCGAGGCCGCCTTCGCGCTCTGCAAGCTGCACAGCTTCTCCAACTTCGCCATCACCAGCACCGGCGGCCGCCGCACCACAAAGACGGAGCTGCTGACCTTCGTGCTGCAGGCCGTGCAGGAGGTGGAGTGCCTCATGGAGCTCATCTACCGCAAGTACGCCGGGCACCGCAAGGCCTGGAACGCGCTGCTGCTGCTCGAGGCGGTGAAGTGCACGCTAAAGGCCTGCGTCCACCGCCAGCTGTTTCTTGTGCCGTGGCTGTGGGAGTCGCTGAAGGTGTCCATGCGCCGCGCGCTGCGGCACCTCACCACCCTCACCCCGCGCCGCCGCGTGCGGGGCGGCAACGGCAGCGGCGCCTCGTCGGTGCCGAGCGGCAGCTTTGTGTCCGGGGCCACCCCAGCAGGGAGTTGCGGCGCCGCGCAGATGGACTACGGTGGCGCGGCCGGGGCCGGCGGGAGCCTGCGCGGGCGCGTCGTGGGCCCCAACAACACGCGCCTCGTCATCCCGCGCGTTGCGTCGGACCGGCGACACGAGCACCGCCACGTGTACCTGCCCGGCATCAGCGGCGGCGACGGGGCCGGCTTCGATGACGGCGAGGACCATGTCACGTTTGCACACCACCACAACGACGATGACGCCGACGCGGCGGAGCTCGAGGAGGCGGAGGTGATCGGCTTCACCTGGATCGACCTCCTGGGCATGATGCTGGACACCTACCTTCTGCTCCGCCCCTTGGCGCTGGTGGCAGTGGCCAGGCAGGCGCACCTCGCGCTGCCCGAGGCGGAGGCCGGCACGATTGGGGTGCTGCCCCCGCCCGTGTCCAAGGCAGAGCTCGCGGCAGCCGCCAAGGCGATCGAGGAGGCCGCGGCGGAGGCAAAGCGGACGGGCCTGCCAGCCAAGCCGACGCCGCCCGGGCCGGACCCGTTCGCGGCGCTGCACAAGGCCATGTCCGCCACGCCGCAGCAGACGCTCCTGGGCAACTGGCGCGTGTGGGCGGCCGTGACGGGCTTTGACCTGCTCGTCGCCGCCCTCGCCCGCCTCGTGCGGCACCACCGTGTGCCGGTGGTGTACATCAAGGAGAACGCGTCCGACGTGGACGCCGTGAGCGGGCCGTCCGCGGCGGCGCCGGCGGAGGGCGGCGAGGCGGCGGCGCTGCCGGGGTCCGCAGAGGGGGACGAGGACGGGGCGGGCGCGGCAGCGGCGGCGGCGGCGGTCACGAACCCCGCCGCCAACGCCGGGACGATCGGGGAGTCGGTGATGGAGCTGCCGGTCGTCTCGCGGGACCGGATGCGGGTGCAGCAGGCGGTGCGCAACATCTTCTACAACTTCCTGCGCGACCCCTTCTTCACCGCCGTGCTGAAGCAGTTCATCTTCCAGCACCTCATCCGCGGCTTCGTGAACCGCATCCCCCTGCTGGGGCCCTGCATCACCTTCTACGTGTCGCACTACCTGTCCATGCAGTACTATAGCTTCCTCTACACCCTCGGGCAGTAACGAGCGCGTCCGTGAGTGTTGCCCGTTTGTGTGAGTGGCATGCTGTGCAGGACAAGAACGCGCACATTCGCACACGAATCCAACGAAGTGGCTCTTGTTCGATACACACACAAACACACACACAGGCGTGATCAAGGCTCTGCCTTTTTTAACTATCAGCGGATTGGGATGTGTGTGCTTGATGCTTGATGATTGATGCTTGCTTGCCGGAGGTCTGCGTGTGTGGTTGTTTGCTGCTGAAGGTTGCATCAAGCCCCCCCCCCCTTCACACTCACAGACACACACACGACACACACAGACAGACATCCATCGACCGCACCAAGACGAGGGAAGGGAGGGACGGTGTGATGAGACGTGATGCGAGTTGAGGGGCCGTGCAGCGCAGCTCCAGCAGCACACACACACACACACACACGCGTGCCCCCGGGGGAGGGAGTGGCACGGAAGGGGGGTGGACGAGGGCATAACGAGCCAGCGGCAAAACACTAGAAAACGGGCTTTCACGTCCTTGCTCCCCACCCCCACCCCACCCCCGCTTCGATCCCTCCTCTACCTAGCTGCTCTCCCGTGCGCTCTTGCAGTCCCGTTAGACCGCCCTGCCCCGACCTCGACCACACCTCTGTCCTCGCCAACCGCCCCCCTCCCCTCCGGCCGTGGCTCCCATCTGCTGGGACGAAGACAGACGCTGTGCGCAGGGGGGCCCCACACACTGGGCGAGGGGGAGCGCGACGGGGCGTGGAAAGGCAAGGATGGCGGGGGGGAGGGCGGACGAACTTCTTGGGTGGGGCGGGGGGCAGGACATCGAACGGACTGACGCACCCACACCGCGGTTTAACGCCATGCCTCAAAAGACAACGAGACAGAATAAGGAAAGAATAACCAACCATGAGTGTTGCGGTCGGCATGCGACTTGTTGCGCCCCACACGCCCCACCCACCCACCCCCCTCACCGCTGGGAGGCGCCGTCTGCTTCGAGGGGCGGCGTGGTGAAGAAGGATGTGAGGGAGTGCGCCGGGCCCCAGCCTCCTCGCTCGCCTACCTTGCGAGGCAACTGCTGTCAACAGTGACCACGAGATAGCCCCCCCCCCCTCCCCCGCTTCACCCTCTGCTGGCTGCACCCACGTCTCCACGCCCCCCCACTTCCCCTCCTCTCATCACGTCCCCTGCACCTCACCACCCACCCTGTGCAGTTGATCAGAACACCGCAGCCCTCCTCCGTACCCCCTACCCCACCCGCCGCCTCCTCACAAAGGTCGAAGACAGGAGAAGGACCGGCGGAAGGCTCCCGTGG
>JASAOO010003228.1:0-30673 GCA_030849075.1 Zelonia costaricensis | reverse complement strand
CCCTCTTGTAATCCGTGGCCTGCTATCTGCGTGCGTGCATGCGTCTGTGTGTCGGCGTCTGTTTGGAGGCATCAGCGCATCGCCGCCCGACGGGGTGGGTGTCTCTCGCTCTCTCCCCCTTTTCCTTCCTTCGAGCCCTTGCAGCACTCGCCCGTTTGTGAAGGACGATGTGCTTGTCTCCTCTTTGTGTTCGGGTTTGTTGTTTGCTTCTGTTACTGGCCTCGTGTGTGCGTGTGTGCGTGTATGTGTGTGTGTGTGTGAGTGTGCGTGTCTGTCTGTGTCTTTCTATCTCTTCCCCCTTCTTTTCCCCGCGTGCGCGCGAGGTGCGAGCAGCGCGGGTGTGGTGTGGAGTGCGTGCCTCCCGCGCAGGCGTTGCTGGTGGCTGTCGGCAAGGCTGCGCGTGTGTATCCTTCCTTCTTGATCTGTGCACGCACTGTCTTTGTGCGCCTTCGAAAATGTGTGTCAGGGCCCCGCTTTGCTCACCGCCTCTTGCCGAATTTCGTGACTTCCATGTTTCTCCTCCTGCCGTTTGTGTGTGTGTGTGTGTTGCGTGCGCATTGCTTGCTCCACGTTGTGTCCGCGCCGCCTCTTGGCGCGCGCTCTCTGCCTTCTCTTGTCTGAGGCACTCCCCTGCTGCCCCCTTCTCTCTTCTGTTTTCCTCTCCACACGCAATCACACACACACACACGCACACGCACACGCAAGCGCACACGCATGCGTGCGTGCGCACCCATGCAGTCACCGCCCCCCCCCCCCCCCGCCGACGTCTCCCCCTCTCCTTTCTCAGCCCGACTTGCTTCTCCTGTCGTTCTTTCTCTACTGCATCATTCGACTTCATGGCAAGTGATAAACCTCCGCGTGTGCCTCCCCTCTCTGGTGCTTGTTCCTTCATGTATAGCGTTGTCCCTCCCCCCATCTCCTCCCCGAGGCGCCCTGGCCGTCCCGACGCAGGCATGACGGCCTTGTCACACACACACACACACACATACACACCAGTTACTTCCCTCTGTGTCATGTCCCCGACGTGACCTCGGTCTTGCTCTCTCTCACTNCCCCCCCCCCCCCCCCGCGCCGCGCCGCGCCGCCGTCGCCGTGTATATGTCTACTGTCCGACCACTTGACGTGCTCCTCTCTTGCCCTCCACGCCGGCGCACTTAGCCCCTCCTTCCGCCCTCCCTCTCTCTATCCCCTGTACAGCCTTCTGGACGGAGAAGAATTGCTTGAAGCGTGCAACCCGAACAGACTTCAATCACGAAATGGGCTGGGGGGACGTTGGTGGGGGGTGTGCGCGGAGGCTGCGCACCTCCGGCAGCCCATTCTGTGCACCCTGCTCGCTGCGCGCCGCAGCACGTGCGCGCCCCTCGACCTGTGCACCTGACGCGCTGCGCGCACCGCGTCCCTACGCGATAAGTGTGAGCGGGAGGGTAGCGCTGGCGCGCGCTTCTACATTGCCCACGCACACGCGCGCGCACATACACCCGTGGCGTGTGTACAGCTCTTGTCGCGGCCCCGCCGCATCGCACCGTGTCTTCCCGCTCTCTCAGACCCACACGCGAGCAGGTGCGCTGTGGGGGAGGGGAGCGGGAGGCTGGGCTGGGCCCATGTTTGACGGCGCTCGACAGCGTTGCCAGCTCCTCGCACTTCCGCCTCTTCTTTCCCTGCCTTCCCGACGCAACTGCCGCCGGGCACCGCTCTTCTCCGGCTCCACTCAACACCTCCCATGCTCCCAGTGTGGCGCAGACACGCTTTACACGAACACACACACCCACCCACACACACACACACACAGACGTGGACACGGCCGTGCGAACTCTCACGCGTGGCTCTCGTCGTGAGTGTGCATCCGCGCGCAGCGGCGTCGGGTCTGCGCCCACTCGCGCCGGGGGGNCTTCCGCAGGGCTGCGTCGTGCGGGGCTTCCGCGGCGCCCTCGCACCGGCCGCGGTGCGCGCGTACCGCCACTACGGCCTCCTCCTCGTTGAGGACTTCCTGGACGCGGCGCAGGTGCGGGCACTGACGGCTGCCTGCACGGCCGCGGTCCACGAGCGCGGCGACCGCGTTTTCCCTGGCGTCGATCCGCAGCACCAGAGCGGTGCCACGATGACCCTCAACGCCCAGCTCAGTCCCACCCAGCACCCCGCCCCGCCGGGCCCGCTGGCGTCGTCGGCTTCGCTCGGCTTCGGCGACGTCCCGCTGCCGCCGGAGATGAAGCGCGAGATCGCCGCGGTGGAGCGGGAGCGGCGGGTTGATACGCAGGTGTGCAAGGTGCACCTCACCCTCAAGAACCAGCGCGCGGTGGACCGCGTGTACAAGAAGCTCAGCCGGGCACGCGCGCGCTACAACACGCTGAAGCGCGTGCGCCAGTACGTGACCGCCGAGGAGGAGGCCGGCGGCGACATGTCCGACGAACGGATCCGCGAGGTGCAGGGTAGGTACACCTTCGAGGACTTCCAGCAGAGCTTCCAGCACTACCGCGACAGCGGGATGCTTGAGAAGGAGTTGCGGCACGATCACCACATCAACGACGCCATGGCCTTCATGCAAGACTGGCCACGCATGTGGTGCCACGTGTGGCCGACCGCCCCCGACCTGCAGGCCCTCGCCGCCTCCGCCGCCGGCGCGGTGGGGCGGCGGGTGGGCGAGGCGGCAGGGCACCTCGCTGGCGAGGTCGTGATGCGGCTCTACACAGACAGCATCACGCAAGCCACCCCACTCAGCAACGCCTCGCCGCTCACCTTCACCGGCGCTGGCGTGAACTTCGTCCACCCGCACGCGCTGTCGGCGCAGCTCGGGCTCGCGGGGCCGCCGCGTGAGGGGCTCGCCACGACGGTCGTGCTGCCCGGCTCCCATCACGTGGTGCGCCGCATCTCGCTCGACGGCAAGGAGCTCGACCGCTTTCAGGTCGACGGTGTCTTCGACGTTGGGTCGATGGTGCGTGGCGTGCCGGAGGTGAGCCACCTCGCTGCGGTCGAGCTGCCCCCACTCGCCCCTGGCGCTGCGCTCTTTCTAAACAACTTCGTCATCTCTGGCACCTCGGCCAATATGCTCGGTAAAGGCCGTGACGCGGCGGGGTCTGTGGCCAGCACGCCCCCCACCGGCCCCAGCTCTGCGGCGGCGTGCTACGGTATGTCGCTGCTGCCGGATCGGTGCGTGTTCGATGGGCGGCGCAACTCGTGGGCGTCGCGCGACTCGCACGGCCCCCTGCACGCCTACGAACGCGGTCAGCTGCTGACGGACGACGCCGTGTTCCCGGTGCTGCACAGGGCCCTTGACATCGAGTAGGGGAAGGGGGAGGGGGGGGGGAGGCGGCGGTGCACCCGTGCGGACGCGTGGACTCCTCGATGCCCGCGCCCCTCGCTGACACGACGCCTCGCGTTGGGTTCGAGGCACGTCCTGCCGCATCTGCCGAAGCCGCCCCTTCCTCCTCCTTCGGCGTGGAGGTCTCAACCCCTGCAGGGGGCCCACCCCGGTGTCGGCATGTCGAGTCTATGTGAGTTTCTGTGGGTGTTGGGCTGGTGTCTGTGGGCGAGGTGCCCAGCCTTCTCCTGTGTCGTCACAAATAATACCCCAAAGGGACATTTCCACGTCGTCGTGCACACGGTGCATCAACACGCACACGCACACGCACACACGCACAGTCCGAGCGCGCACCGGCGGCTGAGGTCGCCTCCCCTGTCCTTCTGCTTCTCCTCCGCGCTGCTGCTGTAGCTCCGTGACGGCGCGGTCTCCTGCGCGACTGTGTCGTGCATGGCGCGCACACGGACGAACCACATCCCACACGCACACTCACGCGCCTGCTCTTCCACCGCCTCTATTCTTCTCCATTGCGCCTCGCACTCGAACGGCGGGCAGGTGCATTGTGCTGGCCGCTCCCTCGCGCCGCACCCCTCCCCTCCTCTCGCTGTTCCTTCCCGTCCATCGCGCCTCTCCCGGCATCCACGCCTTCCCCACAACAGCGTGAAGCCCCCCTCCTCCTCCCCATCCCCTCCTGCACGGTTTCTCACGCGGTGCGGTGCGTGCAAGTCGACGCCCAAAGCCCTTCCACTGCGTCCTGTCGCAAGGAGGCGGCGCCCTGCTGGGGCTCACACCTCGCTGAACCGTCCCCCTCCCCTCCTGCCGCTTCACTTGTGCGTCGTCGCTGCCTGCTACCGCGCGCGATGTCTATGCAGCGTGGCTTCTGTGCTCGCAGCGGCCGCACCGCTGGCGCAGCGGCGTGCGTGTGCGTGCCGTCGCGCGGCTACTCCGAGCATCGCACCTCGCACAGTGCGACCCGCAGCAGCGCGCCGTGGCCGGCACCGCAGACGCCCCCGTCGTACCCCGCCGCGCGGAGCCCCTTCCCACTGAGCAAGCCTCGCTTCCGCAAGACGCACATCGAGTGGATGCTGCACCACGGCCACGGCGACCGCTACGGTAAGTTCGGGCCCTCCCGCGAGGTGGCCGACTTCGAGTACGCGGACGGCACCCCCTCCAGCATCAGCCCGAAGCGGTTTGCCTTCAAGCACCATCAGGATCACCTTCTCGTGCAGCTCATTCGCGCTGCTGCGACGGTGGAGCGCTTCGAGGAGGAGGAGCGGCTGCCGCGCATCCCGGGCACGCCGGAGCAGCGCGACTGGGACCCCGAGATCCCGCTTTTCCTTGAGGACGTCGATGAGCTCGGTCGCTCGCCGCGGCCCGTTGGCGCGGACATGGTGCACCGCGTGATGGAGGAGCGGTTCGCGCAGGAGACGGGGCGCACCCCGGTCAACCTCGCCAACCGCCACGCAGGCGAGTCGCTGGAGCCGAACACGTTGTTCGCGACCTATGACCCGACGGCGTTCGTCTCTGACGCCGTGGTGCCCGACACGCGGCGCCCCTTTTGGTCGCGGCGGCGGTGGGCGCTGACGGACAACTTCATGGTGCCCATGAGCCCGAAGCCGAAGAACACGATCAAGGACGAGTAACGCCGGTCTTGCTGGCGCCGCGGACCCGTGGTGGTGGGTGGGTGGGTGGGTGGGTAAGAGGGGGGGGGGGTCGGCTTCTCCAACGGGCTGCGTGCATGCATGCCTCTCCCTCCCTCTTCATCTCTACGCACACACACACACACAGACACACACAGACAAGTGCAGAATGCAGCGAAACGAAGTCAGTAAACAAACAGGAAAGAGCAACGAAGCGCAACCGCCGCAGTGCGTGCGCAGGCCGAGCTGAACGCGAGTCCTGTACTCCTTCTCTCCTCCCCAGTGCCTCACACAAGACTTTGATACCGATGGGAGGGAGCGGGGGGGGGTCGGTACGTCAATGGATGCCGGAGAGAAGTGAAGTCGCACTTGCGGAATGCGCGGCGGCATCCTCCCCTTTGCGTGCTGCACGGCGCCGTCTGTGTGCTTGCCTGGGCGCCGTGGCCGCGCTGTGCTGGGACGTCGGCGCGGCGTAGTGCTGCACACGGCTGCGTCAGCGTCAGTGCCAGTCCTCACAAGTAACCTTCACGTCTCTCTCTCCCCCGCCTTTGCGTTTACCGTCTTGATTCCCGCCAGGTTCTGCAGGCCACCGCGTATGGATGCTGACGTGCACACTTGCGCCTTCTTCTTCTGCTCTTGACAGCCACCCTTCTCTACGTCTCTCAGCACCGGGAGGGGTGAGCCAGCGCCTGCCGTCCAACACACACAGACACACACACACACACACACACACACACACACAGACACAGACAGACCCGCGCGCCCCCGCACACACAAGAACGCGCGCACCCGCGACCGCTCTCGACATCTCTGCCGGGTGGACGGACAACCGCCGCCGCCCCGCACCTCGCCTACCTGCTTGAGCACATCGTCTCTCGTCTCGCAGCGCAGTGGTGCACGGCGTGGGTGTGAGCGCGTGTGTGGATTCCCCGAATAACCAAACGTTCCCTCCCCCGCACCCTCCTCCTCTCACTCGCAGCACATCAGCGTGACGAGTGAGTGACGACGGCCTGCGTCAGCGGCGGGGACGCACGCGGACGTCGCCATGGCGATGCGCTCGGACAGCCCGGGCAGCGAGCTCGGCCCCGGGCGGCCCGTCGAGCGCAGCCCGTCCACGGCGCCCGGCGGCAACGGGGGTGGCGGCCCCTCCTCGATTGTGGTCGCCGTGCGCAAGCGCCCTCGCATCTCAGGCCGCGAGGAGGACGAGACGGATGTCGTGCGCTGCAGCGAGAACGGCGCTCCGTCTGTGACGATCTACGAGCCCCGCATGAAGCTCGATCTCACCCCGATCATCGAGCCCAGCAGCTTCAGCTACGACCATGTATTCGACGAGGTGAGCACCAACGAGGACGTGTACCGGGAGTGCTGCCAGCCGCTGCTGCAGAGCGTGCGGGAGGGGGTGGGGGCCGTCATCTTTGCCTTTGGGCAGACGGGAAGCGGCAAAACGCACACGATGCTGGGCGTCGGCGAGCGGCCCGGCCTGTACAGCCTCGCCGTCACGGAGCTGCTCACGATGGCGGAGAAGAGTTCGTTGACGGCCAGCTTCTACGAGGTGTACGGCTCGAAGCTGTACGACCTCATGAACGATCGAGCCGAGGTGAAGATGCTGCAGGACGAGTACCAGAATGTCCACATCGTTGGCCTCACCGAGCAGTGCGTGAGCTCGGTCGATGACGTGCACGCCCTCATGATGCGTGGACAGCAGCTCCGCGCGATTGGCACGACGCACGCCAACGACCGCAGCTCCCGCTCGCACGCGGTGCTGGAGATCAAGCTGCAGCCGATAGACAGCGCCATCAGCAGCGACACACAGCCGGGCCGCATCACCTTCGTCGATCTGGCCGGCAGCGAGCGCGCCTCGGACACGGCCGAGACGGACGCGAAAACGCGTCGCGAGGGGGCGGAGATCAACAAGTCACTGCTGGCGCTGAAGGAGTGCATTCGCGCCATGTCGATGCGAAAGCGGCACATTCCGTTCCGCGGCTCCAAGCTCACCCAGATCCTGCGTGAGAGCTTCGTGGGCCGCTGCAAGACGTGCGTGATCGCCGCCATCTCACCGTGCCAGAGCCACTGCGAGGACACGCTGAACACGCTGCGCTACGCGGACCGCATCAAGGAGCTCAAGGGCCCCGCGAACCCGCACAACGGGGTGAAGCCGATCCCGTGCAAGACGTGCGGGCAGCCCATCTTCATCGGCGACCGGCACGTGTGCAAGCGCCAAGTCGTGACCTGCCCGCACTGCCGTCAGGAGGTGGACAAACAGGAGCTCGACAGCCACGTGGCCGAGTGCAAGGACGCACCCGTGCGCTGCCCCCACTGCAATGAGCGCATGCTGCGCAGCGAGGCGGCAGGGCACGGTCGGCGATGCGGTCGCGTGCCGCTGCGGTGCGCGGCCTGCGGGGTGATGGTGGCGCGCCAGCTGATGGAGCGTCACATGCAGATGGAGTGCGCGGAGTCCAAGGCGAAGTGTCGGTACTGCGGCAACCTGCAGACCCGTCAAGCCCTCGCGGCACACGAGCAGACGTGCGACGCGGCGAAGGTGTCGTGCCCGCACTGCCTGCAGTTTGTGCGGCGCAAGCGACTCGAGGGGCACATAGCCGGCTGCGTGCGCAACCCCAATCGATCACCCGCTTCTCAGCAGCAGCAGCAGCATCAGGCACCACCGCAGCAGCGCAGCACCGCGGCCAGCATTGTCACGTCGCTGTCGCTGGACGCCTCGGAGGGGCTTGGGTCCTGTGAGTCGAGCACCAGCCTGCGGGCGAGTCAAGGCAAGGGCACCGAGTCCGCCCCACGCGCCGCAGCCTCGTGTGTCGCCTCGTCCTTCAACTTGCACAGCGCCGCTCCCTCGCCGTCGCCGGGCGGCGCCGGCAAGCGGACGCCGTCGCGCTCGTCCTCCCGCTCCGTTTCGCCGTGCGAGATGGCCGAGGATGGCACGGGCACACTCAAGTACAGCCGCGCCCGGTCGATGGAGGCGTCGGGAGGGCAGCTGGACAACAGCACGTCCTATGTGGACCGGCCTGCCTCGCAGCGCGCACCCGCCGCAGGGCGCCGCTGGAACCCCGACGCGCTCCTCGCCGACGGCGGCGGGGCCCGGGCGGCGGGCCTGCCGCAGGAGGACGGGAGCTCCGGCGTGTGCCCGTACTCGCGCTACGGCTGCCCTGTGAAGGTGACGCGCCTGAACTTGTCGGCGCACCTGCACGAGTGGATGCAGCAGCACCTCGAGCTTGTCACGACGTACGCGGACCGCGTGGATGAGCAGAACATGCAGCTGCGCCGCCTCGTCATCCACGAGACGGATTCGCTCAGCTCGTGGGCGACGATGGATCGGCTGAAGAAGTGAGTCGCCGTTCGTGTGCGTGTGTGTGAGCTTGTCTGTGTGTGTGTGTGTGTACATGATGTGCATCCTGTCTCTGGAACCTTCTCGTTTCGCTCCTTGTCCCTTGTTTGGCCTCGTTTCTCACCGCCACGCGCGTGGTGGTGCTGCTTGAACTTGTCTCCCTTCTTCTCCCATCTGATGTCGCCCTCCTCCCATCTCCCCTCCCCACACCACACCACCACCTCCGCTCTGCACCGCACCGCGACTCCCGCTCTCCATCACGTGAGCGAGGGAGGGGTGGGGTGGGTGGGCCGCGGCGGCGGCGTGGCTCGCAGGGTCGCGACCCCCTCCCCTCCCCATCCCCTCCTGTGACCACCGCCACGTGGCAGGTTGCGACATCGGGTGATGTGCGTGTGTGTGTCTACGCGATGGTCTCCGCACATGTACAGGTCCTCCCCCCCGTCCCTCTTCCCGCTGCCAGGGCTCACCCCACCAGCCCTCATCCATTCCTCCATCACTTCACGTGCGTCCCTCCTCGGCGTGCCGCGCGCGTGTGTGTGCGTCTGCGTGTGTGCGTCTGTGTTTGCGTGTGTGTGTGTGTGTGTGGATGGAATAGGTGAAGGTGCTTGGGTCTCCATCTCCCCCATGCCCACCTCTCTGACGCGCACACGCACCCACTCGCCAGCCACACACACACACACTTGCTCAGCTAGCTTTGCGGCGGATGCGACGCGCTCATGGTAGACACACGGACGGGGAAAGGACACGACACAGGGAACGACACAACAAATCGACTGAACGGCAGTTTCTTCCATTTGCGTGCTTTCGAGCACTCAAGCGCAACACCAGGGCGAGAGCGGCGGCGGTGCGGTGCCCAAGGCGGGAAAGGGTAAAGGGGGGGGAGGTAGAGACGCGAAGGGCCGCGCGCTGACGGTGTCTCCTCATCTCGTCACCTCGCGCTTCGGTACGCAGGCGTTCAGCCGTGTGCACGGGCTGCGGCCGCTTTCTGCGCGTCTTCGACCTCCTTGACCCCCCCCCCCAAAGCGGTGGTGCACCTTCTCGCGTGCTCTCCCGACGGTGGAGGCCTCATGGCCGCCGTGTGCGTGCACATGAAGGCGTACTTGAATGTGCGCGTACGCGTGATGCAGCTCCGCGCCACCCATGCATCTGCGCGCCTACGCCACTTCCCCCAACCGCTGCTTCTCTCTTGGTCGCTCCCCCCTTCGACTCTCTGGGTGCACATCGCCTCGCACCTCGCACCTCGCCTCCGCACGCAGCACTCCGGACGAGGTCACACGACTCCTACCGGCCTGCGCGCACGCGTCTCTCTCCCTCCCCTCCGCAAATCCGCCTACGTGGCGTTCACCATCGATCCACCTCTACCCCCCGCCAAGTGGCCAAGTGCGCCCCCCTCCCCCCTTCTTGATTTCACATCAGCTGCTGCTGCTGCTGTCCAACTGCCTTTCTTCTGTGTTGAAGTCTAAGTCAGCGTGTTTTGATGTGTTGATGTGTGTGTGTGTGTGTTCATCCCCTCCCAACTCGCCAACTCCGCCGCGGCGTCGTGCGCCGGCCCTCCCACCCGTCTGACTGACGCTTCACTTTGGCTGTCAGTGTGCTTCTGCTTTGTCTTCTCCTCCTCCCCCCCGGTGTTGCCCTCGGAGTACATCGCTCACGTCCCCCTCCCTCTCCTCCACGTTCCCTCCCTCGCGCGTCCGGCGTGCTCTGCTGCTCACTTGCTCCACGGCGCGCGGTTCGGCCTCGCATCCCGAGCTGGGTGACCCCCGACAACGCGCATCGTACGTGGCGGCGCGTGTGTCTCTCCCTCCTTTCCCTCCCCGCGTCACTCCTCCACCGACTCGAGCGCGGTGACGCCCGCTGCGCCATGTCCGCCACGGAGCCGCTGCGCCACGTGACGGTGCGAGGCCGCCACCTCTTCATCCCCCGAAGTCTCGCCTCCCCTCCCTCCAAGTCCACTGACTTCGTGGACGACGACGGGGAGGGCAGCGCCCTCTGCCGCCGGGGCCACGAAGACCTCGACCCGCCGTCCGCAGAGGAGCGCCGCGTGCTGCACGAGCTGCTCGCCGCGGTCGTCCGCACCGCCGCAGGGCTGCAGTGCAACGCGGCGGAGTTGCCGGATGCGGGCACCGACGCGCTCCAGGCGGTGACGGCGGGGAGGTGCACCGAGGCGCGCCGGACGGGCGGGTCGCCTCGCGCACGCGGCGGTGGCAGTGGCCGTGACGAGGCTGCACTTGTGAGTGGAGAAGAGGCGCCGGCCCGCGCACGGACGTGCGCTTCACCACCGCCGCCGCCACCACAGGCGCTGGCAGCGACGGCGTCGCCGCGGCCCGCGACGCCCACCGCTGCTGCCGCGGCGACGGTGCACTCGCCGTTCTGCTCGTGTGGTCACACGCACGCCGTGGCGTGCACGGTGGCCGTCGTGCTGCTCAGCTGTGCGCTGCTGCGCTCCACAAGCGATCGCTGATGCCCAGAAATGAGAGACGCACATCCGCAACGGCGTGGGCGCGTTCAGCTCGCGTCCTGTGTGCATGTTTGCGTGTGTGTGTGTGTCTGTATGCGCTGCCACAGCGTGCCGTGGTGCTGTGGTGCTGTTGCTGCTGCGGTTTGGTGTGGCACGGACTCGAACCCCGTCCGTGCCTCGTGTGCCTCGTCGCGTTTGTGTGATTGGCTCCCTTGGTTTCTTTTCTTTTGCTGGTTTCGCCTCCAACTCGACTCAACTCTGATGCTCGTCTCGTTTCACCTTCGCATCCCCCCTCCCGTCTCCCCTCCGTGACCTCCGTCCCTCCCCCGCTTCCCCGCAGCGTTGTGTGGATCGTGTTGTGGTGGTGGACGGACTCCGTCCGCCGTACATATGCCGTGCCCTGCGTGTCGTGTCCCGCGGCGGCGTTCGTTGTCTGCCCTGTCTTTCCTCTTCTCCTTCACTCACCAACTCCGCCCCCACCCCGCTCCGGCACGCTCCCTCGGCTCCCTCCTCCTCCTCCCCCCGATCCTCTTGATGGCACGCAGCCGTTGCGGTGGTGCGCATGCCCAAGAGAGGGGAGGGGGAGACCTGATGCACCGCCTCTTGCTTCCTCCAACTCGTCAACACGCCTCCCCCTTCACTACACTTCTTCTGTTTTCCCGAACACTTTCTTGCTGAGCTGCAACGCGCCTCTCTTCTCCTCCACGCTGACTCTGCCCTTCGCTTTCTTCTCCTGTCTCCCCTCCCCCCCGCCCCGCCCCGCCCCGCCCCGCGCGTCCCCTCTCTGCTGATGTGTCGATGATGGACAAAACGTGCATCGACCCACACACACACACGCATACACACACAGATCCTGCCCCACCTCCACCTCTCCCCCCTTCTGACCCACCCGAGCACGCCACAAGTCTCAACGGGCGTGTGTGTGTGTGTGTGTGTGTGTGTGTGCGTGCTTGTCAACGATGCCTTCCCTATTCACCGCAGCGGTGCGTTCGCACGCCTGTGCTTCTTCCACCAGCGCTCACACACTCTTCGCTCTTTTTCTCTTCTGGTTTCAGTGCCTCTGTGTACCCGTGTTGATGTTCGGTCTGCCTGTGTCTCTCTCTGCGTTCGCGTGTGTGCGTGTGTGCGTGTGTGTGTGTTGTGTGTTGTGCGTTGGTGTGGGCCGTACCCACCCGCCCCTTCACTTCCCTTCACGCTCTTTATCTCCATTCTCCATCTCCCCGCCTGCCTTCCTTCAGCACCGTGTCCTCCACGACCTTTGCGATGACCTCTCTCTCTCTCTCTCGTCAACAAGAGAGGTGCGCTCAACAAGTCCACCAACACGTGAATACCCGCACACACGCACACACACACACACACACACACACGCGGTCAGACACGTGTCGCGCACTGCAGCGGCTCTGCACCGCCCTCAGTGTGTTGTCCTCTCGTCGGTACGCTGACTCGAGTGGGTGGGGTAAGTAGGAGCATCGCACCCCAGTGCGGCGCACGCACGTGTGTTGATGTCACGGCATGTCGACGTCTGGCCAGTGCCATGGCGTGTGCCGGGCGTCTTCTCCTCTTCTGTGGGCCTCTCCCGTGCGCTTGGTGCAGTGAGCGTGGTGGCGTGCTGGCAAGCGTCTGCTCGCTGTGGGGTGGGCCCCTGCACCACACGCACCTCTGCGACGAGTCGGCGAGCCACCGCGCACCTTCCCCTTGGCAACTGCACGCTGCGAGCATCACCACTCTCCCCTCCCCCTCTACCCTCCACCCACCATTCCTCCTTCGCTCCGCCCCACACACTCAGTCTCTCGACACACACACACACACACACACACACAGACGTATTCACACGCTTGCATCATCGCGCAGGTGCTTCACCACGCGTCTCTCCGCCTCCCTTCCACTGCACCGCGCTTTGTGAGATGAGTGGCGCTGCAGCGGACGCCCCACCGCCCGCCGCGCTCACCGCCGACGAGGCGCAGGAGTTCGCGGAGCTGCGCCGGCAGAACCAACTTCTGCGTGCCGAGAACGCCGTCCTGCTGCGCCGCCTCGAGGAGGAGCGCAGTCAGCGCCGCCAGGGCCCTGAGGGGGACAACCACTACCGCGTGGAGGCGAAGGCGTGCCGCGCAGCCATCACCGAAGTGGACGCCAACGCGCAGCTGCTCGGCCTTTACGACGAGCTGCACCGCCTGCGTCACAAGTGTGACGTGTACGCGGAGGCGGTGGAGGAGTCGCGCAGTTACTTTTTTGAAATGAAGCGTCTCTACACAGAGGTGGCGCCGCACCTCCGCTCCACAGGCAGCAGCTCCCCCGCCGCCGCCGCCGCCGCCGCCGCCCCCGCTAGTGGTGAGGGCCCGGCGTAGTGCTGCGGCTGCGCGCATGTGTGGGGGAGGTCGTGACGTGCTCGCGCGAGTCGTCGCGCGATGGTGCGTTGGTATTGCCTGCTGTCTCTGTGTCTTCCACTTCCCCTTTTTCTTCGCTTCCTTCAAGCCGTTCAAGGCGTGCGCTACGTGCCTATGTGGTGGTGCTGACGTCGCTCGAGGCGTGGCGCGCATCGCGTGCTCCCCTTGCCGGCGCCTTCCCGCCACTGTACAAGCTCTCAAGCACACGCACACACACAGTCAGAGCGGTGCCCTGATCGATGCTGGTGCACCGACACGCTTCTGTCCCCACCGACCTCCTCACTCCCCCCCCCTCAGCACGACGTGCTGTACTCGGAAGGAGTATGCGGCATCTCTTGGGCCTGACCTCGCACGCCACGTGTGGCGTCTGAGAAGCTTCTCGAGGGCGCACAGAGGCCTCCCTCTGCCCGTCGGTGACTTGGCGAGGTCCCCCGTCCCCTCCCGTGCGTGCACCGTCACACTCATGGGCCCTCGCTGTCCCCGTCTCCTCCCTCCTCTCTGACCACCGGTGCCACACCCCCTTACTACACACACACACACACAAACGTGCACACACATGCACATCCACACTTCTACAGGTACCCATTCACGGGCTGCAGAGTACCGTTGCTGCCGCGACTCCTGTTGCACGTGCCGACATCCCTTTTCGCGGTCTCCTCCTCCTCCTTCCCCCACACCGCTATCCCTCCGCCCCCTACTCGCGTGCCCCCCCCCCGCGCACGTGTGTGCGAGTGAACGAAGGTGCTCGTGTCGTTGCGTGGCGTCTGCTGCTCCGCCTGACTCTGCCTCCACGCTTAGCGGTGCGCGGAGTCTGAGCCCCCCCCGCCTCCCACTTCTCCTCCTCACCCTTATTCACACACACACACACACACACACACACGCAGCGCGTTGGGGGCTCATCGCCTCCTCGCACTGCACCCCGCACCCCTTCAGCGACCATGCGACCCGACTACATGGGGATCATGTTCCTGTGCACCAGTGTGATGTCCTTCAACGCCGGCATCTGGCAAATATTTCGCCGCGGGCAGAAGAGGCAGCTCATGGAGAACCACAAGAACATGGACAAGACGCCGCTCGATGACTTGCCGCCTGGGACGGCCACGGTGAACGAGTGCGAGTACCGCCGCGTGAAGCTGGACGGCTCCTTCGACAACGAGGGCTCGTGCCTCGTTGGGCCGCGCTCGATCCCGTCGTACAAGGGGGCGGCCAACGAGGACGAGAGCCGCGGTGGCTTCCTGGTTATGACCCCCTTCGAGATCGCCAACACGGGAGAGTTCGTCATGGTGAACCGCGGCTGGGTTCCGGTCGATGCGGGCAAGCACCGCACGATGCTGGCACAGTACATCGGCGAGGGGTTCGCCACCGGACAGGTGCGCGGCATCCTGCGCAAGGAGGAGTTCATTGGCGGCTCCTTATTCTGGGGCCCGAGCCCTGACAACGACGGCCCCGTGGCCGCCGACCTTTCGTGGCTCGCGATGCGGCCGTGGAACATGGCGATGGCGTACTACCGCCGCCGGTGGGGGCCAGAGAAGCTTGACGAGAGCGTGCGGCAGCACGGCGCACACCACTACTTTGTAGAGATGCTGGAGGACTTCTCTGGCGATGACCAACGCATGGTGCGCGGGCACGCCTGGCCGCGGCGCCGCGAGGTGGACGAGGTGAAGTACGTGCACCTCACCCCCGTCGTGCACTCCATGTATGTCCTCTTCTGGTTCTCTGTCACGGCCGGTTCCCTCTACGGCATGCTGCGCTGCTGGCGGCGCCAGAAGGACCTCTTCGCGCTGCGCAAGTTTGTGAACACGCAGTCGATGCGCCTCGAAACGAAGCGGCAGGCGGAGGCGAAGGCGTACATCGAGGCGGTGGAGGAGGTGGAGCGGCTCAAGAAGATCGGCACCGCGGCGGCCGCCGCGCAGATCGACGTGAGCGGGGCCACGCCGTCCGCGAGCAAGCCCACCGCAGAGGAGAAGAAGCAGGGGAAGACGGGCGACGGCGCGACGCAGCCACACCAGTAGTCCGGCCGCGGTGAGAACGGGGCAGACACACACACACACACACACACACACGCATTAGCAAGCATCCGCACTGTATCACCTGCACTTCTCAGCACCCTTCTGCTCTGTCCCTCGCCTTCAACCTTGGTGCGTTCTGGCTGAGCATGCGGGGCAGGGAGCAGAGACGGCGCAGTGGTTCGGAACCTGTGCGTGCGCGTGTGCTACGTGTGCTACGTGTGTGGACATGTCGGGCACACCGCTGGTGCTCGATGACGTGGTGCGAGTAGTTGCGATGCACAATCGACACATTTGCGTGAGGGGTTTTGTGGTGGCGCCAGCGACGAAGCAGACCGGCGCCCTTCCTCCGTGCGAGACGCATGTGTGCACGCCTCCACACGCAACGTCGCGCACAAGTGGGCGCCCCAGCATGCGCAGCGTCGGCGATGCCACCCAGTAAGCAAGAATCACCTCACACGAATGCCTCTCCACACACTCTTGGTCTTCTTCAATCAAGACAGAAACGAAAGCTGAAGGGGAGCTTTGCGCGCAACGGGAGCAGGCATTGCCGTCACGAGCTGCACCCAGCTCGGAAGGGCGAAGGTGCGCACTGCCGCGCAACAGCATGCGGGAGCGGAAGGTGCTGAGCGGGTGCTCATGATAGAAAAATAGGGAGAAGTGGGGTGTGCAGCGCAGAGGCGGTATCACCGGCGGAGCTCCTCCGCTCGACTCAAACACATGCCCTCGACGTGCCTGCGTCGCACCGAAGCACCAGGCGCCCACCCTTGCGCGCACCGTGGCGTGTCTCTCACTCTCTCTCTGTTCGTTGTGTTGCGGACGGTGCGTTCCCTTCACCCCTTTACCGACGTGCTATCCTCTGTCCTCTTCCCCTTCCTTCCGCTCACACCGCTTGCGCACCCCCCAGTGCCACCAAGGCGCACATCCGGTGCGACTCCGTTCAGAGAACACACACACACACACACACACACACACACACGCCCCCCATCCGTTGTCTGCTATCTCACTCGTTGCGCCGCTTCCATCGCGTGGTCCATCACTTCCCCCCTCTCCCCCTCCCCCTTCTTCTCATCGGCAGCCGTAGAAAGGCTCTCCTCACCCCCCTCCCCCCACCCCACCTTCCCGCAAAGGACTCTCCAGCGCCCCCCCCCCCTCGCGCTGCTGCGTCGCTTCGCTGACGACGTCCTCTCCTTCTCCGTTTTCCCTTTGCCTCGGCGTGTGTGTGGCGGCTCGGGCTCCCCCCCCCCCCCGCGTCCACCCCACGCCGCGTCCACCCCACGCCGCCGCCATACGCGTACGCTGCTCTCGTTGATATTCTGGTTGCTCTTGTTCCCGCTCGCACTGCCTTCTGCCTTCACTCCTCGTACGTCCCCCCTCCCCGTCTGTTGCGCTTGCGAGGTTGGGCGCACCCCCCAACCCTCGCTCGACCCGTTGACCCGTCGACCTGGTCGTCGCCTCACTCCCCCCTCCGCTCCCTTCTCTCCTATTCCTCGCCACCGCTGCCCGCTGAACTTCCGCGGCGCCTCGTCACGGACTCCACCCATCGCTGCATCGCCGTCAGCTGCGTGCAGCCGGTCCGACGCTGGGACTCTCGTCAGGTGCGCGATAGACGCGCGGCGTATCGCGCTTCCAACATCGACCTGGTACTCTTCGCGCCTCCCCCGCCTCGCTCAGCCACCCTCGGGTTGCCGGTGCGTGTGTGCGTGTGTGTGGACTTGTGTGCGGGCGTACTCACCGGTCAGCATCCGCCCGCCCCCCCCCCCTCGTTCCACCCCACCACACTTCCTCTCGTCACTCAGGACGGGGGGGGCCTGAGGCCGGTCACCAGCGACGATGCCGACATCCCGCACAAGCGCCTTCGGCGACTTCGCACGGGCGTGGGGTGGCGTGCTCGCTCACGACGGCACGGCATCGCTGGACCAGCTCCTCGCCGCGTACGCACACCTCGCCTCCCCCGCACTGTATGCATCGTGCGACAGTGGTGGCGATGCCGACATCAGCGGCGCCGACGCGGCGTGCGAGTGTCCTGCCGTCTCGATCGACGACTTCACGGAGATTTGGGCGGCCTCAAAGCGGGCGAACACGGAGTGGGAGGCGGCGTGCATGGTGCGGAGCATACGGCGGTGTACCGCAGGCGACCTCACCCACGCCCAGCTCGTCCTCGCCATGCTCTGCTGGGCCTGCATACAGCGGCAGCAGGCACAGCGCTTCTTCAAGGAGTGCCATGTCCCTGTGCGAGCGCTGGTGCACGAGGTGGTGCAGCGGTGCGACGCACTGGCAGGGAGGGATGCGTCCGTGGCGCTCGAAGACGCAGCGTTGTGCGCGGCGCTGCTGCTACTCGGGTGGCACGACAGCGTGCTGCTCGACCTGCAGCGAGGCCTGGCGCACGCGGCGCCGCTGCACTCGGAGGAGGACGTGCTGACCTTTGTGCGCACAGCAGCCCAGGACGTGTCTCTTGCCTGCAGCCCACGGGGGCACAGCGTGGAGAGCACCCCCGGCTTCACCACCACCCGCAACTCCGCCGTCAGCAGCGCCTCCGACAGGGAGCCGCCCGCGTCCCCGGTACACACCGCCCCCGCCCCCGCGACGTCTACCGGACCCGCGACCTCGCCCACCGACATCAACACGAAGGCGGCTGGCGGCCCGCCCACTGCGTCCCTCTCGACCAGCGACGCGGCGATGGAGGGCGACGCTGTCACGGTGCGCAGCAGCCCGGCAGCCCGGCGGGAGGCGTATGCAGAAACCACCGCGGTGCCCCTCCCGCGCGACCACCTGGACCGCACCCGGACGGTGGGCCGCTTGGCTGCCAACGCCGCACTGCCGGCCCCACCCGCCCGCCCCCCAGCCCCGCGCGTGCAGGCAGCCGGCACGCCGCTGTGCACCCTCGTGGCAGCCCCCACTCGCCGTTCCTCCGCCGCGACGTCCACGTCCGCCGCCTCGGGCCCCGCCTTCAAGCGGCTCGAGACGGCGCCACCGACGGTGACGCGTTCGCCCGCACGTCGGCCCGAGGCGCGCGGCAATGTGAAGCCAACTGCTGCTGCTGTGGGTGTTGCGGCGCCCAGTCGGCGGCGGGGCAAGGTGAGGCCACCCAAGGAGGACCCTAACTGTGCGGTGGTGTAAGGGACGGTGATCCGCGGTGGCGCGGGGGAGGGGAGAGGGAGATGTGGACGGTTTTGACTTGGCGTGTGCCCTCCCTTCGCCCTTCCTCGACGCGCAGCACGCAACTTATGCGCATCTCAGGCTGCGAGTGCGGTGTGCGTGTGTCGGTGCAGCCTCACACGGTCTGGCCTCCCTCCCTCTTCATGTTTCCTCTTTCTGTCACAGAGCCGCGCTGTTAATGCCACGCGCCCTCTGCGCTGTAGGCCGCTCGACTCGATGTATCAGCGCCGCCGCCAGCCCCACAACGTACTCTCTAGTCTTTTCTCTTCTCTTTTGTGTATGTGCATGTCTATGTGTCGATGTGTGTCGATGTGTGCTGGCGTCGTCTCCTCGTCTCCTGTTTTCCTCTGCTGATCCTGCCTTCTCCGCCTTCCGCCGTGCCGTCGCCGTGGCGCACGTTCGGCATGGACGTGGGAGCGGGGGCGGAGCACAACGGAAGTGGGGTGGGGTGGGAAGGAGGACTGCCGTGCATGACGCGGAGCGAGGAAGCGGGAGGAGATGACGGTGGTGGTGGTGGCGGGGGGCGCACACGCAGGGCGGGCTGAGTCCCCCACCCCCTTCCTCACTCCCGTTGCACCCCGACCTGCTCGCACTCCTGTTGCCGCCTGGATACCACTGTGTCCTCCTCTACTCTTCTTCTCTTCCCCCCTCCCCGTGAAATGCTTGCCGGGTACTTCGTCGTCTTCATGCTCGGCTTCCATCGCCACCCCCGAATTCTCGTATCGCGCGTCGTGACTGCCACGTTGCAGCACCCCGGTCGCCCTCTCGTGTATTCGTCTTCCCTCTCCGGCCGCCCTTCAACCGCCCCTTCCCGTACCCGCGAAACTCGGCACGCACCAACTCAGCGCGGGCACTCCGTCCGCCACCAACTCACGCGACACGCGAATGACGTGGAGGAGTACGCATGCACACGCCTGTACACAGCTGCGAAGGAGTGGGGCAGGTCTGCGTGTCCGTGTGTGCGTGTCGACGCATGGACCAGCGGTGGCGACGCGCGAGTACGGGAGGCGTCGTTGCGTAGCAGCAGGGGTGGGTGAGCACCGATGCACACACACACACACACACACACACACACAGTGGCAGCCATGTGTCTGCGTCGCGGACAGACACCAGAGAGTCAACGGGGTGGTAGGGAGATGTGCACGCTTTCTGGTCGTGCGCCGCGCTCGTTTTCCAGTCGGCATCTTCTTTCTTCACCTTGTACCGGTATACACATCCTCATCGCCACGTGTCTGGTGGTGCCGGACGTATCACTGAGCGCGTGCCGCCTGCTGCGCCTACGAAGGCAGACGGGAGGCGTGCGCAATGCTCTACGATAAACACCGTGCGCATCTGTTTGTGTGTGTGTGTTCATCGGTTGTGGGAAATGCTGGATGCCTCTTGTGTGCACTCGGCCCTGCGGTGCGGTTCTCGTACCGCAGACCTCTTCGCCTCCACCCCCCGCTTCGACGTCCTTTATTTGTGTGTGTGTCTGCGTGTGTGAATGAGTGCGGGCGCGCTCACCATGTACCTGCTTCCTGCTTCCACAGGCACATGCTGTGCTCACAGGGCACCGCTTAGGGAGGTGAGGGAGTCGGCAGTGCGTCGTGCAGCTTTACGCGTCGGCGACTTGCAGGCACCAAACTCACACACGCCGAAGGCGAGGAGCAACAGCAGACACGTGCGTATGGAACGCAGCGCGCTGGCATAGCGTTCCGAGGCTGGCAGGGAGGGGGGGTGCGCCCCGCTCGCCGCTGCCCTGCAGCTGCACTCACCACAAGACTACGCGATAACGGGTGCGATGATCCACTGCCGCACTGCACGCCCGCGACGCTCCGCGGGGTTTTTTCAAAAGTGGCGCGCCCTCGTCTTATGCCGTCGAGTGTGCTCCGCTCTCGCGCCTGCGTCTACACGCAACTTCCTCCTTCCCATCGCATCGCCGCCTGCCCCATCTCCACCACCCGTTCACATCACCACCCACATCAACACCAACACGGCGCGCGTGCAGCGCGCACTTGCAGCACACTTCTCTCCTCCCCCCGACCTTCCACCTCACCGCATCATCACCTCCGTCTCTCTTCCACGCACTCTTTATACTGCCAACTCTCCGCCGTGTGTGCGCGCTGCCAGACGACTGCAAGCCGCTGCGTAGCCTCGCGCCATAGCCCTCAGAGTTCTAAAGCCCTACTCACGGGCCACGCACGCGCCTCCGACGCCATGTCGGCTACCACCCCGTACGAGAAGCTGGAGGCGCGCTTCGGCACACTCTACCGCCTGCATCACCTGCAGATGCTTGCCCAGTGGGACCTCAGCACTATGATGCCACCGAAGGGTGCCGAGGCCCGCGGGAATGCGCTGGCGGAGCTGCATGCGCACATGCACGGTCTCCTAACAGACCCCGACGTGGACGCGTGGCTGACCGCCGCAGAGGCCGCGCAGAACACGCTGACGCCCATGCAGCAGGCAAACCTGCGGGAGATGCGCCTGCGCTGGCGCAACGACAACGCGCTGCCAGACGACTTTGTGCAGCGCAAGGCTCGGCTGACAACTCGCAGCGGGCTGCTGTGGGCCAAGTGCCGCGCCAGCAACGACTTCGCTGCGTATCTGCCCACGCTGAAGGAGATTGTGGCCTTGACACGCGAGGAGGCGCAGTACCGCTCCACATTCTCTGGCTGCGGGCTGTACGAGTCCATGTTCCACATGTACGAGTCGGGCATGTCGCTGGCGACGCTCGAGAGCATCTTCGCCGATGTGAAGTCGTGGCTGCCGGAGCTGCTGCAGACAATCCTGGCCAACCGCAGCGATGCGGCGATGGAGGCGACCCCGCTGCAGACGCCGCTGCCACTGGACAAGCAGGAGGCACTGGGCCGCTACTTCACCAAGCTGTGGGGCTTCGACTTCGACGCGGGCCGCCTCGATGTCTCTGCGCACCCCTTCACGGGCATGACCAAGGAGGACACCCGCATCACGACCAACTACGTCACTGATGACTACGAGCGCGCGCTGTTCGCGACGATCCACGAAACGAACCACGCCAAGTACGAGCAAAGCTGCGGCCCTCGTAAGATGCTCGGCCAGCCGGTCTGCGACGTGCGCTCGCACAACATCGATGAAAGCCAGGCGCTGTTCGGGGAGAAGATCATCGCGCGCTCCGGGGCCTTCGCCGAGTACCTCGTGCCGTTCTTGAAGGAGTACCTCGGCGACCAGCCCGCCTTCACCGTGGAGAACATGAGGCGGCTCAACCAGGCCGTCAAGCCCAGCTACATCCGCATCCGCGCGGACGAGGTGTGCTACCCGCTGCACATCCTGCTGCGGTACGAGATGGAGCGCGACCTGATCGAGGGCCGCCTCGAGGCGGAGGACATTCCGCGCGTGTGGAACGAGAAGATGAAGGCGTACCTGGGGCTGGAGACGGAGGGCCGCGACGATATCGGCTGCCTGCAGGACATCCACTGGTCGCAGGCAAAATTCGGCTACTTCCCGACGTACTCGCTGGGTGCCATGTTTGCGGCGCAGCTGATGGCCGCGATCAAGAAGGAGCTGGGCGAGGAGACGGTGGACAAGTGCATCCGCAGCGGCGATCTCGCCCCAATCTTTGCGAAGCAGAAGGAGAAGATCTGGGACCAGGGTCGCTTGTACGAGACGGAGGACCTGATGGCGAAGGCGACGGGGGAGCCGCTGAACCCGAAGTACTTCCGCGCACACTTGGAGCGCCGCTACCTGCGCCACGAGGACTGAGACGTGTCTGTGCTGCGGTACAGCACTGTGGTAAAGCGCCTGGATCTGCACTCGCTTGCCTGCCTCCTCCGCTACTTCTTTGATTCCTTCGCGTTCTACTTCCAGAGTGTTCTCCACTTCGTGCATCACCGCATGCGCCTATGATTTTTGCCGGTGCCGCCGTGCGTGCGGCGGTGCGGTGCACTGCTGCTCGTGTGCGTGTGTGTGTGTGTGTGTGTGCCCGCGAGGGACGCGCGTGCTGCGGTGCGCTCGGGGTGTCTTACGTCTCGCTCTTAACGTCTTTTCCACTCTCCGACTGCGCGTGCGCCAATGCCGTTTGTGTTCTCCTCACCGGACTACGACTGCGCGTGTGTGTGTGTGCCTGTGCCTGTGCCTGGCTGCTGCCGGGTGTGCCCCCTCCCCCTCCCCCCCCTGCTGCCGCCTCCCGTGTTGTATGCCCACCGCGGCTCCACGCCGCCCTCGATGCCCGCCTGCCGCTGCCAGCGCCGCCCACAACCCCGTTGCCGCACTTCTCAACGCGAGAGGCGGGGCGTGGCGCTGCCGCTGCTGCTGTGGTGCGGGCGCGTGTGTGTGAGGGGCGTGAGTCGGACGGAGGCGGACGAGCCGGGTGCGAGGGGGTGTGGGTGCGAGACGAGTGACCGCGGCGACTGCGCCAAGGAACGAAGAAGACGATGCATGATGAAGTGTGCCTGTGTGCCTGAGGATGTCGGTGGGTGGGCGGGTGGGTGTTGGTGTGCGCTGGTGCGTGTGCGGATGCCGCCGCACCGCTGCAGCCCTTTTGCCCCCCGTCCACCGGCTGCCCGTTGCGCGGCCCTTCGAGCGCAGCCGAGACGGTCTTCGCGGCGCGCCCCACATGCCGCCCACGAAATGGGGGACTCCGCGCATCGGTGGAGGCGGGTGATTCACGTACTGCGATTTCACGGTCGCGAGCTGCGTGGGGCGGCAGGGCCTGTCGACCTTCTGAAATGGCCTGTGCGTGTGTGGTGGTGGCCTGTCGCCTGGCACGTTGCAGCACACAAGTGGCGATGCTCTCTATTCTTCTGGCCTCCCTCTCTTGTCGTTGCCCCGTCTATGCCGTCGCGGAAGTCGACGTGCCTGTGCGCGGGTCCTGAGTTTGACGTTGTGCGGCACGCAGTCCGGCTTTAGCCGCCGCACACCTCCCCCCTGCACCAACGCCCCTCCCTTTGCGTGTCTCGGTGCCGTGGCCGCGCGTACGCGGCGTCCGCACTCGAGCCTCATCAGTACAGTAGACGTGTTTGCTCTTTGCTCCCGTTTCGCGCACACACAGCCTCGCACGTACCTCCACCCCCCCTCCGTTGCCTTGGCCACGCAACACACACCTCCTCCACACATACACAGACGGTGTCTTCAACAGCATAGACTCAGCCACACAGGTCGGAGTGACTCGGAAGCCGTCCTCTTCACTCACAACACGGGGTCAACGGCGTCCTTTGTTGCCCCATCCTCCGGCGGCTGCATCGCGCTCCTACGCCGCATCGTGTGCGTGCTGCGTCGTCGAAGCCCCCTCACTCGCTTTCCCTCTCGGTCAGGCGCCCCAGCATAGTCGGCTTGCGGTGGTTTACGCCCGCGTAGCGCT
Source organism: Zelonia costaricensis (assembly GCA_030849075.1). Lineage (NCBI taxonomy): Eukaryota > Euglenozoa > Kinetoplastea > Trypanosomatida > Trypanosomatidae > Zelonia > Zelonia costaricensis. The sequence goes on along the minus strand of JASAOO010003228.1, from coordinate 7,080 downwards.
CATCGCAGCAGCTGCTGCGTCCGCGTACTTGAACACCACAACGCACCACGCGCCGGTGTGTTGCCTCTCAGCGCGTGTGGGTGCGTGGGGGTTGTGGGTGTGCTCGCCGCCGCACGGCACCGGTCATCGCCACGAAGAGGGCTGAATTGCGGCGAGTCGCGGTGCCTCCTCCAGCTCAATGCGCCGTCGCTTCGCACCGCCCCGGTGGCCGCCGGCGCTAGTGGCCAGTGCGCGCGGGAGTTGTACCGTGACGGCACTCACGAAGGCGCAAGCGGCGCTGGCGCGGGGCCGTGCCCCGCCGGCGGACGCCGCGGCTGACTACGCGGAGTACTTCCACGTCCCCATCTCCCTCGACGCAGGCATCGTGCGCAGTACGCAAGACTTCTTCGCAGCCGCGCAGAAACTGGTGAGCGCTGAGTCCGACGCTGCTGCTGCTGCTGCGGCGGCGGCAGAGTCGGCGGCCGCGAGCAGCACGCACTCGAGCGTGCCGCTGTTTCTCGTCGGCTATCACTTCAAGTCCGCGACCTTCCACGTCTTCAGTGTCCTCAGTGATGCCGTCGTGTGCACCGTTCGCGTCGGCGACGCGGCGGCGGGGGACGCGTGGGCCGTGGCGGACGAGCTGATGGCGCACACGGGCGGCTCGCAGCAGCTCGCGCTCATCCCGGTGGTGGAGACGGAGCAGGAGCGGAGTCGACTGCGTGAGCCGCTGGAGAAGCTGGCGAGGGTTTTCGCGTCCAGCGGGTTGCAGGTCGTGTGCCACGTCGACACCCTCGAGCTCGCCAGCACCCTCTCACGCGAAGCGCGCGCACTGCGCGATGTCGCCTCTGATGCCGTGTCGGGTGCGGCCGCAGCCCCGGTGTCGCTGGCGTGGTTCCAGGCGCACTGGGGGCTGCTGCGCACGGCGGCATGCCGGTCCACGACCGCCGACCCGCTGCAGACAGTTGCCACGTACGTGCTCCCGCGCTTTCACGTCTTTGTCATCCACCTCGTCCGTGCCGGCGCGCGGGGGCTGAACGTCTCGCTCTGGGATCCGGTGCGGCGACGCCGTGTGTCGGCGAAGGGTATGCTGTCGGACGTGCTGGCCTGCCTGCTGGACACCCGCGCCAGCCGCATGATCCTCGTGCCCACCAATCGGACCGACCGCGCGGCGCTGTTCCGCTGTCGCACCGCGGTCATGAAGGCCGGTCACGAGTGTGTCGTCGTGTATGCCTCGGATGTGGGCGACGCGCTTCGTGGCTGCTACCAGTCGGACCCAATGCGGTACTGGGGCTTACTGAAGGATGCGGCGGGCCAGCTGGATGCCGACCTGCTCTTCGGCATCTACACGGTCGCGGGCCGCACGCTGCGCGAGTACCAGCGCAAGAAGCTGGCGGAGAGCAAGTCGCGCGATCATCAGGGCATGCTCGCGGCCTCCGACGACGGCGGCATTGCGACGCCGCAGTCGGTGCAGGAGTGGGCCAAGTACTTCACTAACCCGCAGCGCATCGCCGCGGAGAAGGCGGAGCTGCTGCACTACGCCAAGTTCATTGCAGTGGCGTACGTGGCAACCGACATCGCCGCGCACGCGCAGCCGTGCAACCCTCTTGCCGACGCGAATTTCGTCATCAGCGCGTGCATCACCGATCATGCAGAGCGCACGGTGGAGCCGTGGACGACTTATGTGCGGCGTGGGCAGTTCGCCTTGCCGAACCTCGACGGCTACGACGTGCTGGTCACACACGAGGCTAAGGCGCTCGTGCTGCTTCTCGGGAGCGACGCAGAGCTGCGCCGCTTTCTGCGGCGGGGCGGACGTGTGTGGTGTGTGACGCTGGCGGAGTATCTGCTGGATGCGCAGCGCTGCACGACACGCCACAACCGGCTCAGCGATCTTGCCCTCCGCCACGGCGTGCAGCTGCCGCCGGCGACGCGGGTGGGGACGCCCAACGACCGCCTGCCGCTCTCGTGGAATCGCCGCTTCCTCGTGCCCGCGGCACCGGCAGTCGTGCGCATCTTCACGGCGCAGCTGCGCGGCGCCGTGTCGCAGTGCCAGCTGCTGAGCGTGGCGCATCGCATGGACTCGCTGCTGGCCATGGCGAGCATCGAGGCCGCCGGCATCCACGTCGATGCCGAGGAGGCGGCGCGGCAGACGGCTTCGCTGAAGTGCGCTGCGGCAGTGCTGGACAAGGCGCTGACGGCGTACACGCCGCCACAGGTGCCGGTGGACTTCGCGTTGCAGTTCGACTGGGCCTCGCTGCGTCAGCAACACGCCTTCTTCTTTGGCGGCCCCGTCACCCTCGGGCTCGCGAAGCACGCCCGCGACACGCCACGGTGGACGTCGAACGTGGTCCACCTCTGCCACCGCTACGGGCAGTTCGCGGTGATGGTTGGCGAGGTGCATCTGCAGCGCTACGCCGCGCACTTCTCTCTGCCGGCACACGGCCCGCTGCCGATGCGGGTGGCCAACCACATCGAGGCCGCCGGCACGCATCTCACAAGGACGTACCGAGTCGTTTTCTTCGACATAGAGACGACAGGCCTGAACTCCTCCACGGATGCGATTGTCGAGGTGGCGATGTTCGACCCGGTCGAGAACAGAACCTTTCACACCCTCGTGAACCCGCAGCGCCCCATTCCGGCGCGCACGACGAGCATCCACCACATCACGAACGAGATGGTGCGCGATGCGCCGACGATGGACAAGGTGGCGCAGAGCATCGGCCGCTTTCTGCGCCTCGACAAGGCATCGTACAACCCTGATGAAACCCTCGTGCTGGTCGGGCACAACGTCTTCAAGATCGACGAGCCGATGCTGCGCGATGCGCTAGAGCGGTACGCGCCGGAGTGCGAGCTAAACGGTGTTCTTTTCTGTGACTCCCTCGCGCTGCTCACGGCGCACCGCACGTCGATGCGGGCGCGGCTGCGCGGCACGGGCGCCAACACGCAGCTGATGGACGCCTTGACGTCGTCGCTACGGCTCGATCGTCTCATCGCCGCGCTCGATGTGCGGCCAGAGGGCGACATGCACCGCGCCGACACGGACACCAAGGCGCTGTGGTTTGTGCTCGTGACCGTCATGAACGCCACGAACGACCCGCCGTCGCGGCAGCGCGACGTGTTTCTGCGCGAGGTGGCCAACTGCTTCCTCAGCAGCCCGTCCGTCGGCTGCCTGGTGCCGGCGGAGCGGCAGTCGCTGCTGATGCAGGCGCGGCTCCCCGGCGTCGCGGGCGACTACATCCGCAAACCAAAGGTGATCGCCGCGCTGGAGAAGAAGCCGTTTTCGGACTCGGTGCTGGCCGCGCTGCACGCGCATGGGGTGAAGCCGGCGGGCCTGCTGCTGCAGCGTCAGCTGCTGGACCGGCACACATCCGCCTTCATGCAGCCGAGCACGGATGGGCGACTCACGATTGTGCACCGAGACGGGAAGGTTCACCAGCACATCGACATGACCGCCACCACCACGTCGCGCACCGTCAGCGCCTACCCGAGCTGCCAGAACATTCCGAAGGACGACAAGTCGTCGGTGCGGCGCCTGTTTGTGTCTCGCTTCGGGGCGGAGGGGCGCTGCGTCGAGGTGGACTATGCGCAGCTGGAGATCGTTGTGTTGGCCATCCTGTGCAACGACCCGGCCCTCACGCACGACCTCAACGCCGGCGTCGACTTCCACGTGAAGCGGGCCGCCTTCTTCAGTGGGCTGCCCTACGACGAGATCTACCAGGGCTACAAGCGCGACGTGCCCAAGTACGTGAAGCTGCGCAAGACGGCGAAGCAGTTCTCCTTCCAGCGCCTCTACGGCGCGGGGGTGCCGCTGCTGCACAAGACGACCGGCATCCCGGTGCAGGACCTCGAGGCGTCCATCAGGCGGGAGAACGAGGAGTACCCCGGCATTGCGCAGTTCCACCGCGTCATGCGATCCGTCGCGCTGCGGCCCAACAACCCCGGGCTGCCCACGAGCTTCATCGCGGAGATGCCGACGGGGCAGCGGTTGAGCCTGCGCACGCGCGATGTGGTGCTGAACCTGCCGCCCATCAAGAATTACCCGGTCCAGGGCTACGGCGCGGAGCTGGCGCAGATGATGCTGGGCCGCCTCTTCCGCCACTTCCTCGAGAAGAGCTTCTACGAGGAGCGGGCCTTCCTCATCAACTTCGTGCACGACTCTGTTTGGATCGACTGCCACGTCGACGTGCTGCGGGAGTGCGTGACCGACACGTGCCGCATCCTCAGCTCGGTGCACGAGTACGTGCCCAAGACGTTCCCCGGGGTGAAGATCAGCGTGCCGTTGCAGGTGACGGCCTCGTGTGGTGTGGACATGTGCTCGATGGAGAACATCAACGGCGACGACTTCTCCTTTGTTTCCAAGCAGCGCAAGACGCGCTCGGCAGAGGTGCGCGACTTCCTGGAGCTCACCACGGCCAAGCCGAACTTCTCCGCGCTATTGGAGCAGAGCGTCGCGGACGGGGAGGGAGACGCGAGCGACACGGCAGAGGACGCGGCAGCAGCCGCGTCCGACGACGTCGACTCGATGGCGTCGTGAGGGGGAGGTGGGTCGCTGCTGGCGTTGCGGTCCGTGGCTGACCAGTACTCTCCTGGTGCCTGCCACACGTGGACGCCTCAACGTGCATCGAGGTATCGCCCACACACACACACACACGCACACACACACACCCACACACACACACACACACACACACACACGCAGTGGTGGCGGCGGTGCGCACTCCTCCGTAATCTGCTCCCACTCGTTCGGCGAGGGCCGCCGTGGGTGAGCTGCCTGTTTTACAGTTACACGAATAGAGCGAATCGCACCACAGCGACAACACAAGGAGTCGGTTCCAGCGACGGGACGAGCATACCCGAGGACGGCAAACAACAGTAAAGACGGCGCGCCGTGCACTCCTCCCTTCTTCTCTCTACCAGCGGGGTGGAGTGCTCCTCCCCTCTGGCATAGGGCCGCGCTGATGTGCACGCACGGCTGCCGTGTTGGACCCACGTGCAGCGCTCGCAGTGCCCCGAAGGTAGCGCGTGTGAACGGGTGCACTGACACAGCAGGAGAAATAGAGAGAGAGAGTGGCCGCCGCCACGGGGATACATGGAGGTGGGGGGGTTAGGTGGATTGAAGTGACAAGATGGCATCAGCGCCCCTCTCTCTCCTCCCTCAATCGCAGGTCTCAGAGCGCGGGAAGCGGCGGAGGAGAAGCGGCGACTCGACCCTCCTCCCCACGCTCTCGCGCGCACACACGCACACTTCTCCTTGGTTGTCACCGCACTTATTCTCTTTGGCCGCTTTACGTTACTCTGCTCCTCCGGTTTTCTGCACAAACACACACACACACACACACACAACGCCACTGCGCCGTCACACACGCAGCAACAGCAGCAGCAGCAGCGACCACGGCTCATCACCGACGGACGAACGCGCTTCTCTTACGCAGTCTCTTACGCTCTGCGTCACGCAGGTTTGTGGTTCAGTGATACACACACACACACACACACACACACACACACACAGACAGACACGAAACCTGCACTTCCTGATCAGCGGACCTATCTCCTTTTTTTCCCTCAATTTACACTCCGTCCGTGAGCGGCCCGCAGCGATCGCGGCGGACTCGTCGCGCCCTCGTGCAACCCTGCTCGCGCTATTTCCCACTCGGCCACGCACACCGCATCGAACCGAACGATGGAGACGCCGGCGTCGCCGTTGAGCATGACGACGACGGCGCGCAACGTCGACCTCCTCGTAGAGGGGAGCGACGGACAAGAGCTCTCTGCGCTGGCCACCATTCGTGAGGCGGCGCGGTCGCACGAGGCCTCGATGGCGGGCGAGCCCTCCGAGCCGCACGACGACGCAGCAACGGCGGCTATAGTGGAAGCGTCGGTTGGCGGTCAACTCGTGCGGCGTGTCACAACACCGGAGCGTCTGCGGAGGGCCTCGGCGCGGCTCTACGGCGACATCCGCGACATCATGGAGCGCCACGACGCCCGCAACGGCCGCGAGCGAGAGCTGCAGCGCCGCGGCTCCCGTGAGTCGCGCATCTCCCACCTCGACACCCGCACCCGCAGCCCACGCCGCAGCACGGCGACAACGGCGTCACCCGCCGCAGCTCCTGCTGCGGCGACCGCCCCGCACGCCACGCCCGCGGAGACGGTGCAGCTGCCCAACGTGCACCAGCTCTTTGAAGAGTCGCGGCGCGCCTACCTCGAGGAGGCGCAACAGCAGCGCACGTACTTCCCGTCATCTAGCAAGCCCACGACGTACTCGTCCAAGGACCCGGGCACCTTCAGTCAACGGTTCCGCACTCGCTCTTCTGATGGCCGCGCTCAGTGAGGACGACTCGCGCCCCCTCCCTCACTCCGCCGTCCCGCTCCCGCTGCCCCACGCCTCTGCCCCGCCCCGCCCCCCTCCCGCACACCTCAACGAGGTGATGTCGATCCACCACCCAAGGGAGGCACACGCGAGAGTGAAGGGCGATCTGGAGGATTGGGGGGGGGGGCAGGCATGTACACTAGCTTACCGCTGCTCCAGCGCCGTCACCCCCCCCCCTCCCTCCCCTCTTGCTCTGATGCTCTCCTCCTTCCCCTTCTCATTCCCAGCCCACCTCCGCTACGCACACGGCAGTGCCCGAGCGCGGTGCATGCTTCGTGTACAGCCGCCTTGCCCACCCCTCCATCACCCTCGGCTCCTCCCTCTTCGCCGCTCCGTGCGCATGCGTGCTTGTGTAACACTTTGAATTTTCAACCGGTGAACACACACGCACAGCTACACAGACAGCGTCACGTGTGTGGTAGCGCCTGCGCCATGCTCGGCCCCTGCCGCACCTGCCCGCGTTGAACTGGTGTGGCAGCAGCCAGGCTGCCGCTGTCACACCCCGACCTAACTTGCTGGACTACGCCATCTCTCGAGGAACGGCGCGCACCCTCGCGTTAGCAGGCTCCTCGTCTCTCGTCGCTCAAGTCATGCAACTTCACTTCCTGTCGCTCTCCTCGGCACGTTTGCTTCTCCCGTACCCTTGCCCTGTGCCAACGCAGGCACAAGCACACACACACACACACTACGGCGAAGATGTGCCTTGGACAGTGAATGCTGACTACCACTCGCCTCCC
>JASAOO010003227.1:0-30329 GCA_030849075.1 Zelonia costaricensis | reverse complement strand
CCCCCGACCCCGCGCTTTGCCGTGTGCGCGTGCGGCGACCGACCAAACACCCGACAAGCAACCGGACAACCGCCGCCGCCGTGCCCCTGACGCACCTAGCGCCGCTGCGCCTCTCGCGCCCTCCCTCCCTCCGTCCGCACTGCAAAGCGGAGTTTAGCTCGCTGCTGTGGGTTCCTCGAAACTCCGACTGTCGAAAAACGGCTGACTGTCGCAGCGTTCTGCGGTTGTCACCAGTGCCTCGTGGATGACGTGTTGCAGTGGTTGAACGGATACCGATCTGTTGGACCATGGGGCGGTGTTCTCCATATCCCCTTCACCTATTGTCGCCTTGTAGAGACTACGGGGTCGCCTAGTGTTTGACGGTGGACGAACCGCAAACGGGCACTGCACACCTTCATAGACACACCCCTTATTTCTTTCTGCATGAACGACGCTGCGCTGCTTGCGTCATCGTTGCTAACCTGTGTTTAATCGAGCCATTAACACGGTGGACGCCTTCGCCACTACTCGCTTGATGTGTTGACGTGTAGTAGGAGGCGCGGAACTCTAAACTAGAAACACAGGTCTCTATCATATATTGGTTGCAAACGGCCACTCACTGAATTCTTAGATCTGCCGGCGGGTCAGTCTTGCCGATGGGGCTCATCAGACACGTGCCTTCGTAGATTCACTCACCTGCTCACCAGAAGGGCACAGTAGAACACATTCTCGCTCTCTTCTGAGGAAAGGGCGAATTCGCAATTGGAGCTGATTTAATCCTCTGTAGAGCTCTGTCACGAACTCGTCTCACTCGCATAGATACACCCGGCCGACTCGCCGATCACGAAGCGGAGCGCTTTGCAGCGCCGGCTGGCGCGTTTGGCCTGATCGAAAACGCGAACACACGCACTCCGATCTATTTGCCATATACCGGCGCTGGGTCCGTGGTCGAGCTGCTGCTGGAAGGTCGGTGTCGGCACGTAATGCACGTCTACAGCCCTTATGCGCTAAGCACTCACGGCGGTGCGGCCGAGAAGGGGCTATTCGAGCAGCTGTTTCCTCCACGCAGTGACACAAGTGCGCCCAAGGGTGGCGTCGATGGCGCGGCCCCACGTAACGCTGTGGCTGCTGTGCAGGGGGTCGAGTTGGCGAGGCCGGTCGACGCTCCCTCGCCGTCACCGTCAGACCGCATCCGGGCGTGGGAGACTGCCCTCGCCAAGGCAGGTGAGCACTCCCGCTCCACAGTACTGGAGAGCAGTGACCTCGTCGAGTTTCAGGATCTTGTCGATTCACGACAGTCGCACGATGCTTCCTACGTGCAACACGACGGCACCGACGGCGGCGCCGCGAATGCCGTGCCTTTTGCGCTGCGGTCCCGCGAGGTGGAGCGGCGGTTTCGCGAGCAGATGGAGGTGCACCGCGAGCTCACCGCCGCGTCGCGCCGCATCGACGTTGTGTCGAGCTCCGTGCTCGCGTTCCGGGCCGAGCGTCGCACCCGCGCGCTGCTGCAGGCGATCACTGCGCGACAGGAGGCGGTTTGGGCAAGCGTTTGGCCAGAGGGTGCGCCGGAGATTACGGAGGGGGGCGTGACGGCTGCGTACCCCTTCATGCCCGGCCCGATGCCGCGCCCACCAACACCCGCCACCAAAGTACCACCAGCACCCGCCGAGGGCGCCGGGAGCCCTGCGACAGGTTCGCCGCCGCCGCCCGCCTCGCCCGCGTCGCCATCCGGGTCACTCTTGAAAGAAATCCTCAGCACATTCTCCAAGCCGCGCGAGCTCCGTCAGGCGGCGAGCTCGGCGGCGCCGCACGGCAGTGGTGCGAGCGCTGCGACGCCGACCGGCGAGGCTGTGGTGCCTGCTCCGCGCAGGACCGTCTCCGGCGTGGAAATTGCTCGGCCGGAACCCGCACCGCTACCATACCCCGTGGTGCGGTACGTGGAGGCAATGGTGCAGTCAAGCCGCTCGCCACCCGTGGCGGCGCCGACGCCATTAGGCGGCGACGGCAGAGGCCACGCGCACCGCCGGACGACGTGGTCGCTGTCGTCCGCGGAGGCGCTGCGTGGCAGGTCCTCTGGAATTGAAGAGGAGGGTAAAGCGGGCTACTCGCCGCGCTTCTCAGACGACGCGGCAAGCGGCAGCAGCGTGAAGACCGTAACTGACCACTTGAGTGACGGTGTCCACACGGAGGGGTCGTATTCACAGGAGGCGTACACGTCAGACGCCTTCGATTCTGACATTCCAAGCGAGCCACTCAGCAGCGACCGCAGCGTCGAAGGCACCTCCGCTTCTGCTCGCACGGACTCCATCAGCACCGCTTCGGGTGTGCACAGCTCAGCTTCGGCACTCTCCTCATCGCGCACCGCGAGCGTGGCGTCTGAGAGCTCGGCGAGCGCCAACGCATCGCGGACACCAACACGTCGTCGTCACCACCGGCGAAGCCACGGCCGGCACGGCAACTCGGACGTGTCGGCGGTGCTCGGCGACGCGGATGCAATGCAGCCACTAGCGGACGTGCTGCACGCCTTCTACGAAGCGTGCCGCTCCGTCACGGCCGCCTCGAGTCGGTTGTTGAAGGATCCGCACATGCGAGCAGCCCGGGCACACGACGCGGAAAGGGCAAAGAAGCTGTCAGCCTCCGGCGAAGCAACACGAAACGTAGCAGGCAGTGTGCGCGGTGGCGGGCATCCACCGTTGACGCGCACCTCCAGCCCGTCTGTAGCGTCCTCCGCATCAAGTCCGAGCGCTGCTGCGGCCCCGCTCTCCGTCGATGCCTCGCCGCCTACTCAAAACACCGCCGTGGAGGAATGGGGGGCGGCCCTGCAGCGGCAGCTGCGCCGCGTTCGCCGTCTGCAGCGCTTCCGTGACCACTTGCTCCGGCACCTCGAGCGCCTCGATGCGCAGCGGCAGGCACAGCGCAAGGCAACGCAGCTACTGCAGCAGACCAAGGCGCTCGCCCACGTGCGCGACGAGATGCGGTCGGGTGCCGCGACGCGGAAGGGGGCCTCGCTGGTCGACCTGCTGAAGGGCGTGAAGGGCATTGCAGCAGTGGTGGCGCGCGCCGCTCCCCCTTCCCAAGGTGCACCCCGCACGTCCCACGCCTCACGCTTCGAGGCAAGCAGTGAGGTGAGTGAAGAGGAAGACGATGTGCCGTCAGAGGCGCTCTCGAGCATGTCGAGCATTCGCAGCGAGGTCGGCTCAGAGGTGGACTCCGAGACCTCCGCCATCACAGAAGACAGCGCTGGCTTTGGCACTGGCACCGTCAGCGCCGTCTTGGACAGCGTCATCACCGAGGATCCGCAGGGCTGGGACAGCGGCACCGCGCCAGGGAGCGAGGTGGCGAGTGCGAGCACGGCAATGCTGGACACGACCGAGGACAACTCCTACGCAGAGGACTCCTTCGAAGTCCCAAGTGAGGAGATGCGGTCGGACGTGGTGGTGGTGACGGCGAACGGCTTGGACGAGATCGAGGAGGAGCTCGCCGATCGCCTGGCGGAGCTCTCGTCGGGCGCGCTCTCCGTGAACACTTCCATCCCGTCGGATGTGGTGGAGCTTGTCGATCTGCTCCCCTCCTCTCTCATCCCCAGCGAGGTGGAGGAGAGCGGCGTCGCCACGGAGGTGGCCACCATGAGCTCTGCCGCTGCGAGCGAGGGCTCCTCCGCGGCCGAGCTCCGCTCGCGGCAGCGGCGGCTTTACGTTGGCGCCAAAGCTGCCGCCGTGCAGGGCGGCGTGCGGGACGGCGCGGGCTACCTGCGCGACTCCCCGGCGTCCAGCGTCTACAGCGTGCCCGAGGACGCCGATGTGGACGCCTCCGCGCGGCCCTCCTCGGTGGACGCGGAGACCGACACCTCGGCACACCCCGCGGCTGCGAGCCCTGCCCGCGCAGACGCGGACACCGCCGATGGTGCCGCGGAGACGCCGCCGAGCACTGCGGACGTTACCGCAGCACCGCAGCGCGCCGGCGTGCGGGACAGCGAGGCAAGCAGCTACGCACGCAGCAGCTCCGACGACGCTTTGACCGCGTTGGAGGCGGACATGGCGCTGACAAAGCGCCGCCGTCAGCACGCGCTGCGCAGCGCCACGGCGGTGCCCACATTTGCTCAGCTGTACGACCCCGCCGCGCGGCCCACCGACGATGCGTCGCGTTTCGACTCGGACGATGCGGCATCGGACAGCGGCGACTCGGAAAGTGGTGCCAGCCGAGGCAGCGGCTCCGAGCCGTCGGAGGGGAGCAGCGTTTCCACTGGGCGTCAGGATCCGGCTGCTGCGCCGGGGACGCTGCCGTCTGGCGCGCGGCAGTCAAACGTCGCACGCGGTGTCGCCGTGGCTCCCGCTCCTACACCGATAGCGCTGTCACGGGTGCAGGCCGGGGCGAAGGCCGACCCATCCGCCGCCGCCTCCGCTGACGGGTTGGCGCGCTCCAAAGGGCGTGTGTACCCGGTGGAGGACTACGTGGCGCAGCAAGCGTGGAAGGCACGGCAGCTGCACCTTCTGCGACAGTTGCGCTCGCCTATGGTAGAGGGCCCAGACGGGCTGTCTGCGCCGCGTGTGCGCGATGGTGGCGGCGGCACGAGCGAGGCGGTGGCGCAGCCCGCTACGAGGAGCTCTGTCGATGTCGCTCTGGATGCGGCTGAGGCGGCGGCACGGGAGGAGTGGGCGCGGCACTGGGGCGTGGTGGAGTCCCTCCTGCACACCCGTTTTTCGAGTGCGGCGTCGAAGCCGCTTTCGAGGGTTCCACGACCGTCGCAAGTCCCTCGCGCGCTGCATCGCCATGACCCGTACGCCTCGTTGCCGTCGACGTCCTCGACGCCGCGCAGCCGGGATGCCTCGCAGTCGGCAGCAGCCACCGCCTCCTCCTTCACATCTGCTGGCAGCACGCAATAGCAGCACACATGGTCCCCTTTTTGTTATTCTTCCGTGCATGTGTTCTTGTCTGTGCCGTCTCACGCTTCGCGGCGGACGCTTGCGCGGTAATTCCAGTGCGCACCGATGCTCTTGCTCTCCCGGTCCGCGCCGGTGCAAACTCGCCACGGTTGCACGCTGCGTAGGTATGCGTGTTGGCCCATCGCTGCATGCCCGAGAAGGTGAGAAGGGTCTCTGCCGCTCGTACCCAGCGAAATCCAGAGGAACACCTCCTCCCCCAACAACAAAAAAAGAATACGCACACAAACCCACAGGCAAACACGCATACGCAAACGGTGGCGTTGCGGCGCGCCTTTTCGGCTCGCATTCAGGTACGGTGCTCTCTCCCTTCTGCCGATACGCCCTCCTGAGTCACTTTCACCCCCCCCCCCCGCCGCCTCCGCCACCCCCTCGTCTCCGCCTCTTTCCCTCCACCCTGCATCACATCAACTAGTGGAACACACAGCTGGGAGAGGGTGTCTAAACTCCGTGTGCGTGCCCGCAACACACAAAACAAAGAGAAGTTCACCAATCGTGCAAATGGTGCACCACAGCTACGCCGCGGCGGACCACCTCTCCGACCACGAGGCGCGCGTCAACTTTCTGAACGATGACTGCGGCCGCAACGCGCTGCAACTCGCATCGCGGGGAAGCGCCATTATCGCAACACTGCAGCGGCTCGCCGCGCACATTCCCACCGAGTTCACCGCGCCGGTCGGCACCCCGTACGCGCCGCTGATCTTTGACTTCAGCTACTTCAAGCAGCAGGACAGCCTCGAGAAGCGCATTGCCGAGTCGGCAGAGCTGCTCGTGCTGGACAAGGAGCTGTACGACACGCACATGGAGCTGCTGGAGAGCTTCATGGCCCTCTTCCGCGGCATCTACGGCTACGTGACCGAGCTGAACCGCTACGTGCGCGAGATCCAGGACGGCCAGTACGTGGCCCAGACCCTGGACACGGTGCTCGAGTCGCTCGACGGCCGGCAGCTGCTGTGTGAGCTGTACCACCTATACGGCGTGATGCTCCTCCTGCTGGACCACAAGATCGGCGGCCGCACACGCGAGCGGCTCATCGTCAGCTACGTGCGCTACCGCGGCGCAGGGGAGGCGCACACCGCTGAGGTGGCCGGGCTGTGCAGGGCCACCGGGTATGACGAGGCGGAGGGCGGGGCAGCGTCCAGCCCGACGACTCGCAGTCCCGCATCGCCCACCGCGGCGGGCCCCACTCGCCCTGACGACTACCCTGTTACGTACTTCGAGCGGGTGCCGGTGCAGAAGGGCGTCGTGGGCCGCCTGCTAGCGTGCATCCGCTCCGACGACCTCTACCGCATGGCCACGCACTACCCGAACCCCGAGCACAAGAGCGCGGCCATGGGGCAGCAGGGCGGGCTTGCGTATGTGCTGCTGTTCTTCTGCGGCGACGTGCTGGCGCAGCAGGTGCCGGTGATGAAGGAGTTGGTGGAGAAGCACTTCGCCGACAGCTGGGTGGTGCACTACTACGGCGGGTACACGGCCGACCTTTCCGTGTCCTGGGCCGCCTTTCCGGCGGCCCGCCTGGCGCTGCGGCGCACGCTGGAGCACGCGAACGTTGCCTACTATCAACAGCGCATGTGCAGCGCGCTCGCCGGCAGCACGGAGCGGGTGCAGGCGGTGCTGGGGGAGGGGGTGCTCACTGAGGGCTACGTGCTGGACAACGTGCACGCCACGCTGCTGCCCATCATCACGGAGGTCAACGTGGTGCTGCGCTGGTTTATTCTGCACGGGGTGTGCGCGGCGGCCAGCCACGCGCCCCCGCGCGGCCCGTCGAGCCCGTCCTGTCCGGCCTCGCCTACCACCTCCAGTGCCGAAGCCGCAGAGCGAGGGGCGCTGCGAGACGCCGCCGTGGCCGCCGCGCAGTCGGTGCGTGGCAGCTTCGACGATGACGCGCTGCTCACCCTGACGCTGGCGGCGGCGCAGCTGGAGTACCAGGTTCGCTCTCGCTTCGCAGTCCTGCTGCAAGAGAAGACGGCGCGCTGGACAAGCGCGAAGCGACTCGCCACGTCGCGTGTCCGCAAGCTGTCGAACTTCTTCTCTGAGGACAACATGCTCGACACCACCGTGCGAGACGCGGAGCTGGAGCGCTGGTTCGCCGAGGTTGGCGCGCGCATCTCGAAGCTGCACCTGAAGCGGGAGAGCGCGAACGTCACGCGACGCAAGCTGCAGCGGCTCGTTGCCGCGCTGGAGAACATTCAAGATTTCGACCAGGTGAACCAGCAGCTCCAGGTGCTACAGTACGTGCGCGAGACGTGCGGCGACCTCAACCAGATGCTGCACTACATGAACGCCGAGCGCCGTGTGCTGGGCCGGCTAGCCACCGTAGCGGACCTCAGCTACGCGTGGGAGTCGCTCTCGGCACGCGGGTACCTGGTGCGCGAGCTGCAGGCGCGCATTCGGCACCAGCCGGTGGTCGCCGCCCAGATGCGGGCCCTCTTCGCAAAGCTCTCCTCGCTGCTGCACGTGCCGTGCCTCCGCATCGACCAGGGCCTGGCCGCCAGCGCCGCGAGCGTCCTCGGCGTCGACGAGCGCCTCGAGCGGGCCCTCTTCGCGACCTCGACCTTCTACTCGGAAGAAGTGGTGGCGTTTCTGCGCAGTGTGCTGCAGGTCATCCCGACAGCCATCTTTGAGGTGCTGCACAAGGTCATGTACCTGCTGACGCATGCCCTGCGCGAGTGCCCAAGTCGGCTGCTGCGGGACGAGTGGCGGGACTGGAGCCAGCTCGAGACGCGCGCACAGCTGTCCGCCTACACCGCCGACATCGCCCGCTACGCCGCGGGCCTCCTCGCGATGGAGGAGACGACGGTCGGCGTCGTCCGGGTCAACCCCCATCAGCTACTGGAGGACGGCATTCGCAAGGAGCTCGTTGAGCACATCACGCGGGAGCTGCACTCCGGCGTCTGGTTCGATCGGGCAAAGCCGTCCAGCGTGGAGCAGCTGGATAAGGAGCTGGTGCAGCTCGGCGCGCGGCTGCGCGGCGTGCGGGACTCGTTCGAGTACATCCAGGACTTCGTCAACGTGCACGGCCTGCAGATCTGGATGGAGGAGTTCCAGCGCATTGTCCGCTTCACGCTGCAGATGGAGTGCAACGCCTTCTGGCCGCGCAAGGTGTACCCGTGGAACTCGCCGTACCAGTCGAACAGCATCACGATTCCGTACTTTGCGCCGGCACAGCCAAAGGATGCCTACAGCTTTCTTGGCCACCTTGTGCAGCACCTGGTGTACCTGACGGACCCGCGCGAGTCCATCTACTTCCCCGCCTACGGCGCGTGGTTCACGCGGCGCCGGCTGTGCGAGTGCGTCGGGCCGCGGCTCTTCTCGCGTGTCGCAGAGGCCATCGACTGCGTGGGGCTCTCCTGCCTGGACGAGCTGCTCAACTACATCGCCGCAAAGGACATGCAGGCGCTCGTGCAGCGGCTGGCGGAGTCGTCCGTGGTGCTTGAGGAGGCGCAGCGTGGCGCGGCGCAGGAGGTGTGGTCGAGGTGCACGCCTACCTCCGCGACACCGGAGGCGGAGCCGTTCATGAAAGGGTACGAGCAGCTGGCTGCCGCTCTCGAGGCCGCGGGCGTGGCGCAGGAGCTCGGCGTGGCGATGATGCGTGTGGGTCGCATTGCCCTCATGCGCCAGCTCATCGCCCACCAACTCCGCGCCGACGGCAAGCAAGACAGCACGGCGCTCGTCGCGTGCGTCAGTGCCGTGAACACGGCGGTGCTCACCACACTCGCCATCCACCTGGACGACCACCCTTTCGAGTCACCGGCGAGCGGGGCAGCCGGCGCCTGTGCCGAGGTGCCGGAAGCGCTCCTGTGCGGTGCGGCACCGTTGCTTGCCTCTGTCGGCCTCGTCAGTCCCTTCAGGACGGTCTACGAAGTCGCGGACGGTGGAGTTGCGATGGCCGGAGGGGACGGCGCAGCCCCCTCGCCGGCGTCGGCAGCTGCCCCGAGCGACGGCAGCGCGGCGGCCAGCGGACGCCACGCACTGCCTGCGAAGCTGCCGCTGCACCTCTGCGTGCTTCCGCTTGCGGTGGTGTTGCTGCTGCACGTGCGGCGCGTCGCGTACAGCCCCAGGTTTGACAGCTGCATCCCGGCTGACAAGGGGGACGACGTGGACCCGACCGTGCTGGCGGTGGGGGCGGCGAGTCTGCTGCAACAGTTTCCGCTGGAGGCGACGCGGCTGCTGATGCAGCTGCTCGCGCAAGTCGTGCGCGTGTCCTCGACCGTCACCGGAGCGGGGGCTGCGGCTGCGGGCGATACTGGCGGAGCGGCCAGGGCAAAGGCGAAGGGCACGCCTGTGCCGCTTGTGTGTCAGTGTGCTGCCGCACTGCCGACGTGGATGGAGGTGCTGCGCGGCTTTCTGCATCGCTATTCCGCCACGGAGTGGGCACACGTCATGCCTGCCGAGGCACTGCACCGTTTTGCGTGATTCGAAAGAAGCGCGTCGGCGCACGCGGTCTCCTGGAGCGTGGCCGACTGTGTCCGTGCTGCCGTGGCGCGGGCGTCGTGGCGTTTTGGAAGGAGCAGGGCTTGCCCCTGCTCGCGGTCGCCAGTATCTTGTAGCGCGTCGACACCGGTCTGGTCCCGCCTTCGCCCCATCGGAAGTCTGCTCTCCGCGGGCTGTCACGACGCTGCCCCCCCCCCCCTCCCTCCCTCCCTCCTGCCTGGCCGTATCGAGTCCTTTTCTCTTTTGTTTTTCTCTCGACTGGTTGCGTCTTGGGCATCTGCTGACGGTGCACGTGTGTGTATGCCAACACTCTGCGACTCGAAAGCTGCTGAGGCGGCGAGAGACACCGCGTTGTACCCCCGACGGCCCATCGTGCTCTCGCCGAGGGGGAGGGGGGAGGGCTGAGATGTGAGGGCACCGTGTGGGTTGCACCTGCGCCGTTGTGCATGTGTGCGTGAGTTTTCACCGCCGCAGCGAAAGCGCCACAGGCCATTCACGACGCACAAACACACCCACGCAGACACGCACACATGCACACGCATCAATGCGCTCATCGCTTTTCCCAACTCGCAAATCTGGCTCGTCCGCTACCTCTCTCACTCTCGCCGTCACGCGGAGAAGTCGACACACCGACAACCGCACCTCGCGTACGCAAGGGTCAGACGCCTAAACGCGCCTGCACACCGCGACTGATCTGCTCGCAGTAGCTGCCGTCTTGCAGTGGCGCAGCCGCGCATCTCTTACCCCGATCGTTGCTGACGGCACACAGCACCCTCCCCCCCCTTCACACCATGAGCTCGCCAACTTCACCGCCATCACCACCGCCGCCATCGCCCGCCTTCGCTTCCGTCGCGCCGACGCTGACGAAGGACGATGTGGAGCGCTTTGGGCGGCAAATGCTCGTGGAGGAGATCGGCGCCGCGCACATGGCGCAGATCCGGCAGGCGCACGTCGTCTGCGTCGGCGCGGGGGGTCTGGGCAGCACCATCCTGCTCTACCTCGCTGCTGCCGGCGTCGGACGGCTCACGGTTGTCGACCACGACGACGTCGAAGTGTCGAACTTGCACCGCCAGGTCATACACACGACGGCGGCGGTTGGCGAGCCGAAGGCCAAGAGCGCGAGAGACGCGTGCCGGCGCCTCTTCCCCGCCGCCTGCGTGACCGCGTGCGTCACGGCGCTCTGCCCAGCCAATGCAGAGGCGCTGATCGCGGACGCCGATGTCGTGGTCGACGGGACGGACAACGTGGCGGCGCGCTACCTGATCAACGACGCGGCCATGCGCTGCGGAAGGCCGCTTGTGAGCGGCAGCGCGATGGGGTGGGACGGGCAGCTCTCCGTGTATGGCTTCCGCGGCGGCCCGTGCTACCGCTGCCTGTTTCCGCAACCGCCTCCGCGAGAGGCGGTGGGCAGCTGCAACGAGAGCGGCGTCGTTGGACCACTGCCGGGCATGATCGGGTGCCTGCAAGCGCTGGAAGTGCTCAAGGTCATCACCGGCGTTGGGGAGACGCTGTCGGGGCGTCTCTTCCTCTTCAACGGCCTGCGGCTCACATCGCGTGTGGTAAAGCTGCGCGCCCGCCAGCCCAATTGCCAGGCCTGCAGCCCTGCTGCGCTGGCCGACGGCACACCGCTGGCGCAGCTTGCCGCGGAGGTGCGACCCGAGTACGCGCCGGTGTCGTGCGCGGCACCCGCGTCGACAACGTCCCCTCGGGCCTCGTGCAGCGCCTCGATTTACGCTGCCAATGCAAAGGCTGGCGCAGATGCGAGTGCTGACGGGCTCGCCCCTCGCTGCATCACCCTCGACGTGCGGGTGCAGCTGCAGTTCGACATGGCCCACCTGCCGCACTCTACGCACGTCCCCTTCCAGCGGCTGCAGCAATGGCAGCGGGCCGGCACTCTGCTGCCCAAGCTGGCCGACCTCCTGGAGAGCAGCGTCTTCACCGATGCGGCGTCCTCTGTGCTGCCACGCGTGTCGGTCTACGTTGTGTGCCGACGCGGCATCAATTCGGTCAAGGCCGTGGACTTGATCGAGACCGCTCTGACGGAGGCCGCAGCACGCGGCGAGGCCGTGGATGCTGTTGCACGAGTCATGCGGTTCGCGTTCGTGAACGTCCAGGGAGGCTTGAACGCGTACCATCGCGAGGTGAGCCGCGAGTTTCCCTTCTACTGAGAGACGCGTCACCACAAGTGCGTTTTCGCAAGCGCGCTAGCAGCCTTCTTTCGGTCGAGCCTGACGTGTTTCCGCTTGCAACGAAGGAGAGAGGGAGCTGCACTGGTCACACGCCCCTTTCCGTCTTTTGCGTTATGCAAGACACCTTGGCGCAGCCGAGGCCTCCTCTGCATGCCGCGGCTGTGAGCGCTTCCCCCCCCCCCCCGCCACTCTCCAAACCACTCGCTCCCACAACCCTTGCAGGGGCCGCGTGCACCACCGGAAGACACGCCGGGAAACCAATAAACCCACAACACACAAAAGCAACAAGCAGAGGTGCGTGATGAGCAGCAGCAGACGTGCGACATGCAGAGGTGCGTTGCCCTCGAGTAGGAGTGACGGCGGTGGTGGTGGAGGTCGACTTCTGCCTTTTCACCGCGTCCTTTCGAGTGCTGGCTCTGTGCCACACATCAACCCGCTGTCCCTTACACCTCGCTGAGACGCTGCATCGACTTTGCAGTGGCGCAGCACAGCCGGTGCCTGGCACCGTGCGGCTCTGCGGAACTTTGTCACAAGGGGGGGGAAGGGGCGAGAGGAAGCCGGTGCACCCCTTCCATGTGGCGCTTCCACTTCCATGTCTCCCATTCCCCGTCCTGTTGTCCTCGCCCCCCCCCCCCCCTCCTGCACCGTAGTTTGTTGTTGCTTGACCGCAGCGCCACGTCTGCTCATACCACAGCGCTTCCGCAACGTCGCTGTGTGTCGCGTTCGTGTGCATTCCACCTCGCCACGTTTTTTTTCTTTCTTCCTTTCCTTGTGCTCTCACGCACACCGCGCTACAGGCCGTAACCTCCTCCCCCTCTTGATCGGCCGCTCGTGTCTCCTCCTCCTCCCGATGCGTTGTGTACACACGCACCTACCTGCTGCACACCCACGTCTCCTCTGCCCTTTGTTGTTTCTCTCTTTCTACGCCCACGCCGACGTGCTTCGCCCAAATTACGAGGGAACAAACCAAAAGACACGCAACGATTCCGACATACAACTAGAGCCTTTTTCTCTTGCCGCACACGCTTTCTTGTGGCGAGCTAGCCCCCTCCCCCCCTCCTCTCTCCACACACACGCTGGTGCAGTCCTCGTGTGTTGCCGAGGCCCTGTACGCACTGCAGCCCCTCCCCTCCCCCCTTCGCCCCCTACCCTTTCGTCACCCTCCTCGCATCAACGCTCGCCATCTTCTTTTGGTTCGCCTGCTGCGTGCGTTTTTTTTTTTTTGCTGTTTCTCTTGTGGTTGCTTTGCGGCTGGTGATTGCAGGTGGCGGCGGCGCCACTACTCACCTGTCCTGTCGCCGCTTGTGCGGTGTCGACGGAGAGTGCTCTCAGGCTCGACGCATCCCCTTCCTCTCGATTCCCCATGAAGCCGAGACAACGGCGGGCCTCGTGCGCCCGGGCAGTGATGCTGCTGTGCGTCCTGTGCTACCTTCTTAGCGGCCTGTTAGCGTGCGCGGGTGTCCTGCAGACCGCTGGGGGTGACCACGTCACCTCGGCAGACCCGTGGGACTCGCAGAGCAAGGCCGCCAGCGTGTCGTCGACTGCGCCGCCCAACGCGACCAACGCATCTCTTCCCTTCTACGGCGACGGCACCGTTCCAGGCGTCTCCCTGAACGGCATCTACTGCGTCGACACGGTTCAACGTACCGCCTACATCGGCGCCGACGTCATCAGCGTCTTTCAGATAAACGCGAAGGAGGCCCTGGCTTCGTACCCCGATAATGAGATTGGGAGGCATGCGTACAAGCAGTCCTCAACGGAGCTCCTCGTCGTGGCTGGCGACAGCGTTGCGACAAACATGTCAAGCACTTACTCCTTCACTCAGGTGGGCCAGATCGTGCTGGACGGGTGGGCCACCGGTTGCTTGTTCGCGAACCGCTACGAGCTGTACCTCTCCGTGGTGAACGGAAGCACCAGTCAGCGCAGCAGCGCTGTCAACGCCGGCGCCTCTCGCATGCACTACGCGGTCGTGCACCGCTACCTGCGCACTCTGCTGCGAACGGTGCCGCTGCCGGAGTCGGCAGCCGACCAGGCCGCAGCCGCGGCATCCGCATCAGCAAGCTTCTCAGCCAGACTGTCGTCATTGTCGTCGTCGTCGGCCACGACGGAGCAAGCGGTGTCGGTCGGCCCCAGCACGCTGCTTCGGCGCGACCTCGTGACGGCGGTCGCGAGCATCGTGACACCGTACTGGCAGGGCTACCTCGTCGTACACCACCTCGCGAGCCCCTACATGGCGACGCGGACGGTGCGTGTGGAAGGGCTCGACACGTTTCTGGCCTTAACATGCACGGTCGCCGGCGATGGGGGTGACGGAAGTGAGCCGATGCTGTTTGCCATTGGCTTTGCGTCGAGCGGAGGCCCGGGCGCGGCGCCGCCGTCGCACGCGCAGCTGGCGGATGCGTGGGACATTGTTGGCCTCACCGTGGACTCGGTACTGGGCAACGTCGACCCTGTCTTAATCGTACATCTTGCGACGACAGTCATGACCACAAGTGCCGCCTCGAGCACGACGCAGTCTTCGGTGAAGGCTTCGTCCGAGAACCTTACAGACGGGAAGGAGTTTGCCGACGGAGCAGCGACGCTGCCGCCACCGAACGCGACGGTGCGGCCAGTAGAGCAGCTCGCGCGGTGCTATAGGGCGGCAGTGCAGGCGATTTGCCCCGACTGCGTCCCTGTCGCGCTAACGCACTCACGCGGCGGCCTTTTCGTCGTCTTTGTAGGGCAGCAGAAGCCCTCCACGTACCTTGCCCCGATTCGGGTTCACACTAAGTGTACCATGGGAGCGGCGGACGACAGCCCCAGCAGCCCCACCTCAACCAGTTCAACAGCGTCGTCAACGGAGGGAGACGATGGCGAAAACATCGCACTCTTTGTTCTCGTGGATCAGATCTGTAACATCTCCGGGCTGGTTGCGGACGACTACGCCCCGTCCAGCGTGCTGGTGTCCTTGAGTTGCCAGGATCCCACCGGCGCCACGGTGGCGAAGGTTATCATGCTTCAGGTTTCGTTGGAGTGGTGGTTATCGGCGGGCGGCACGGTGGCCACCTCGCAGGTGTCCTGGGTGGCTGACGTGCTCCGGAGCGGTTCCACCGCCCTTGAAGCGCAAGGCTCCCCCGGCGAGGCCATTGCGCGCCTGACGCTCGCCAACGGAACTCGGCTAGTGCACCTTGCACTGCGCCAGCTGAACGGGGCCGTCACCCTCCTGACGTACCCGGCGTTCGGATTGAACTCGGCAACGCCGCGGGTCGTTAACGCAGCGGGCGGCTCACGGCTCACGCTCACTGGCTACGGCATGGTGCCTGGCATGCGCTGCGTCTTCGCCGGTTCCCTCAACGATGTGGTGAGTGCAGACGTCGTCAACGCGAGCTTGGCGATGTGCAACGCACCTCCGCTGTCAGAGACGAGCTGCGCCAGCTACCCGCTTGGCCTGCAGATGAGCTATGAGACCGTGCCGTGGGCCGTGCCGTCCACGTCGCCGCGCAACTCCGTGCTCTCGTCAGCGACCATAACGCTGGTGCAGATGACCTCGCCCTTCGTGGATCGGGCGGTCCTCGAGGAGACCGGGGCCCCGTACGCGCAGAGCGGCACCAACGCCACCGTGCTGGTCAACGGCACCGGCTTCATGGCCGCCATCATGACGTGGCACACAGGTCCCAGCACGGTGTGCCGCTTCTGGTCCCCCAGCGCGCCCGCAGCGGCAAACGTCACCGTTCCGGCCTTCTTCAGGAACGTGACGACGGTGTCTTGCTCCTTCGAGGAGCTCCCAATGCTGCCCCCGCCGTCCTACATCAGCCTCTCCAACGATGGGACGGTGTTCACCACACTCGGCGCGCCGTTTGCGTCGCTCGGCAGCGCGGTGGCCGTCGAGCTCGAGGTGCGGCCAGATGTGGCAATCGCGGATGCGGCTGGGGGCAGCGGCAGGAGCACCGCGACTTGGAGCAGCGAGGGTATGCCAGCAATGCCTAGCATCCTCACAGGAGTCGTAGCGACGATGCCCACGGTCGTGTCAGGCGCCAAGACACTAGTGCCGATGATGAGCGCCTTTTTGCTTGACAACGTGAGCCACCGCGTGCCCGTGCCGGCCGGCAGCGAGGGAACACTGCTAGCCTTTATTCGCGTGGAGTCGGACGGAGTTCAGCTGGACCCTAAGAGCGCCGCGCTCGACTCCTCCTCCAGCGATCCCCTCGTCGAGGGTGTGTCCGCTGCGCTGACCGGCGCAGTCGAGGTCCCCTTCGACGACAATGGCACAGCTTCGTTCGCGGGATTGTGGTTTAGTTGTCCGCCTGTCGGGGTCACAACGTTGTGTGTTGTCGTAGTGAACGCGTCGAGCAACGCGACCCTGAGCGAATTTGACCAGGGTTGCATGAAGCTGCTGGTCGTGGAGGGGCGCCCGCAAGCGCTGACCCTCGTGCAGGAGCCATCGACGACGTACCACCCCGACTGGCCGCTGCTGAGCCGCCAGCCCATCATCGGGGTGCGAGACGAGTGCCTCAATGTCTTCCGCTCCATCAGCTCTACGACACTGCCTGGCGACGTCACCGTGCAACTCTACGCGGAGCCACAAGACGCCGATGGCAGCCTTGGCGAGGGCCACAGCTCCAATGCCGCCCCGTACGGTCCCGCCTGGACGGCGGGGGCGCCCATTCAGAACCTGTTCTACGTCACAAACCTCTCCATGCCAGTCACCGCCTTCAACATGCGGTACTACTTCACGGTGTCAGCCGACCTCCCCGAGCCGCAGACGTGGTCCGGTCCGATCAAGATGCTCGGGTGCGAGCCGGGCCGCCGCAGCGTGCTGCACCCCGCCGCTGCTTCCTCCGACAGCGACGGCAGCAACGGCGGTGGCGCGGCGGAGCCGCGAATCGACTGCGACCCGTGCCCGGTGCACGGGGTGTGCAACGGCACGAGCAAGGTCGTGGCGGAGAACGGCTACTGGCGCGCCAACGCGACGAGCGTAACCTTTGTCTCCTGCCGCCTCGGCCACGGCGCGTTCGAGGCGTGTGCGAATGACAGCCAATGCAATCCAGGCTACGAGGGGCTGCTGTGTGGCACGTGCGCCGAGGGGTACCACACGATGGGCCGCGTCTGCCGCAAGTGCCAGCCACACGGAGTGCAGGTTTCTGTCATCGTCCTTGTCGCCGTCGCGGCGCTGGCCGGGCTGACGTCGATTGTGGTGGGACTGGCCCTGATTCCACCCTCGCCGCTGCTGGTCGTCGCGGCCCGCACGCTGCTGCTGTCGGTGCAGGTGCTGTCGCTCTTCTCCTTCACGACGCTCGAGTGGCCGAACACGTTGAACGTCTTCTTCAGCGGCCTCAGGGCCACCGCGGACTTCATGGAGAGCTTGATGAGCTGCTACCTGCGGCCGTCCGGCTTCCTCGTCTTTCTCTGCTGCACCCCGCTCCTGCTCATCCCACTTGTCACGCTGCTGGCGGGGCTGTGGCTGCGACTTCTGCGACTGCACCGCATCAGCCCAGCCAGCATGTGCGCCGTCGTCCTCACCGCCCTGCTGCACCGCAAGCAGGAGCGCTTCCACGTGCTGCGCCACACCGTGGCACGGGAGCTGTGGGAGCCGAGCAGCGGCTGCGACACTCGCCCAAGCACCAACTCCGCGAACGACGTGCGCGGCCTGCACTCCTCCTCCTCGCCCGGGGCAGGGCACACGCCGTCTGGCGAGTGGACTGTCAACGGAGGCGACGCGGCGCCCTCGACACCGCTCGCGTCGAGCCTGCCGGCGCACGTGGCGGCGCTGCAGGCCTCGCTGCTCATGGGCAGCGCCATCTGCGCCGACTCGGCAGCGGCGGCCTCGATGGCGTCCACGTCGGTGGACGGCACCTCGGATGACATGGAGGCCTTTGTCCTCCGCGCGTTTGGCCGGCGCACGGTGAGGGCGGTTGCCGAGCTGTCGGCGCGGCTGCCGGGGGCGCCGCAGGAGCGCGTCGTGGCCGCTGCGATGCAGGCCGCTGACGCGATGCTCTTCGAGGCCGTCAGCAACATGTCCATTGAGCTCCCAACACGGGCACAGGTGCTTCAGTGGACGGGGTGCGCTCTCGACGTGGCTGCGTGTCTGCCCCCGCCTGGGGCGGCGCGGCGTGAGGCGATGTTGCCGTCGACGAAGAGCGGCAGCGGGTCGCCAGACGGCAGGCGCGAGGCGGCCGGCGCCGTCGGCGAGGTTGCGCAGCAGGGGGCCGAAAACTGCCACACCGGCGAGAGCCCTGCGATGCTGCTCCGGTGGCGGCGTGTGGGCATGGTTGCTGCGTACCGCGCCATGGCCGTTCAGCACTTCCGCACCAGCTGGATCGCGCTCCTCCTCAGCGCGGCATCGGTGACCATGATCTGCCTGTACCTTAACCTGCTCCTGCAGGCCCTGCTGTGGCAGCGGTGCGTCTCACTGGGAGACCCAACCCACTCCTTCGACAAGGCCAACGCCATTCCCTACAACGGCGCGCCGGTGCTCTGCAGCACAGACGAGTACGCGGCGATGCGCAAGCTCGGCATCGCGGCGATTGCCGTGTACGGCGTCGCGGTGCCGCTCGGCTTTGGCGCGGTCGCGATGTTTCTGAAGCAGCGCTACGGCAAGGACGTCGCGCACGCGGCGCTGCCAGTGATGTCCTTCGGCGACACCAGCTTCGACTTGCTCGTCTCGCTGAGCGACATCATCACGAAGTTCGTCTCCACCATCGCCGTCGCCGTGGCGCGGGCACCGCTGCTGCAGGTGGGCGTGCTTATCGGCGTCTTCGGCGCCTCCCTCATTGTGAACAGCGTGTGGCGTGCGGAAGGCCACTTCTTCGAGGTGCGCATTGGGGTTTTCTCCGTCGCCCTGCGCAGGCTGATCACCGCCGCGCGTGTCATCATGTTCGTCGTCAGCAACCTCCTGCTGCTGCTCGCCTACCTCCTGCTCTCGGGCAGCAACATCTCGGACCGGGCGCAGAGCGGTCTGGCGGCGCTGGTGTGCCTTGGTATCATTCTTGCCCTCGCCATCTTCTTCTTGGTCTCGCTGCAACAGCTCATCCTGCACCTGGACCACGTGCGCAACATCCGACCCCTTGCGGAGCGCCGCGAAGGAGCTGAGCGGGCCGCACTCCAGGCGCTCATGCAGCGCTACCGCGAGGTGGGCCGCGTCGTCGAGCTGTACCTCCAAGCCTGCGACCGCGGTCTGCTGGTGGCGCAGAAGCTCGACGCGCTCTCACGTATGCCGGCTTTGGGCGAGGAGGACGTGGGTGGCGGCGGTGGTGTCACCGGTTCGGGGGCCGACGTCGAGGCTGACGACGACGACCCGCTCTCGTTCTCGAGCCTCCCCGACGCGGTGGAGGAGCGGAGCACGGAGTCGCCGCACCTTTCGCGCAACTCGACACCCCGCACGAGCTTCGCAAGCGGCGGGAACGGCGGAGCGAGCGCCTTCTCGACGCCGCACCGGCGCCGCCGTGGCAACCGCCGCGGCGCCGCACCGACCTCGGACTACTCGCTGAGCGACTCCCAGACGAGCGCGACGACGCGGCCGGAGGCGCTGACAAACTTTCCGTCCTACCCCGAGCTCGACCTCTCCGACACGATCTCGCGATTGACGCTGGCGCCGTCGGTCGTGTCGGACACCACGGCGACGCGTGAGCAACGCGCAGGGTCGGGCTATCGCCGGCGTCGTGCGGCGCGCATGTCGGCTGGATTCCGCAGTCTCGGCCCCAGAAGCCGGCGGCAGCGAGACGCGTCGACGGCGGTCGTCGTGTCGCCCGGCGAGAGCGAGGGAGAGCAGCCGTCGGCGCACTTGGACTTGCTGTCCCTCATCGAGCCCGCCACCGCGGAGACGGGGACGGAGACGGAGACGAAGGCGGCCGTGGCGGCGGTGTACCCAGCTGGCGCGGCGTTGTGCGAGCCTGTGGATGGCAATGAGTTCTGGGTGACACCCAGCCCTCGCACAGGCGGGGACGCGCTGGCTACGGAGAAGAAGATCGACGCGGCCGCCGACGCGGTGAAGCCAGCGGCCCCCACAGCGGCGGAGACCGCACTCTCACCGACAGCAGGCCCGGGTGCCACGCCAAGTAAAAGAAACTCCGTCGCCGGAGAGACGCACGCAGACAGGGATGGCCGAGCCAGTCCGATGAGGGACGGGGAGCGGCATCCGACAGCAGCACCTGCCGCGACCGCGTCCACTGCTCCAGGGCCGCTCACCGGAGCTCGTGGAACGGCTGTGGCAGCGGCACACCCGCTCCCCGCGGCGTTAGCAGGCGCGGCAGCCGCACTCGCCTCCGCTGGCGCCACTGCGACGCCGCCGTCCGCTTGGTCCGATGCGTTTGCGGGGGTGCCGCCCCCGGCCGCGCCGACCACGCTGCGCCGCAGCGATTCACTTGTGCTGAGCATTCGCAGCCTCGAGGCGGAAAACGCGTCGCGCGTGCAGACGGTGTTGGCGGCGCTGGTGGAGAAGAGCCGTGCCGCGGCCGCCCGCCCTGGCAGCGGCCCCGACCCCACAACCGTCAGCACGGCTGGCGTGGAGGCCGGGTCGGGTGGCGGTAGTGGCGGAGGCCGCAGCCCTAGCGCGCCGGCTGGCTCTCGCGGCCAGCAACACGCGACCGACGCCGCTGCGCTGATCGACCACTACGGCGGCGGCGGCCTCGACCTCGATCTCGCCTCCTCTTTCGACCCCCTCGCAGTGCCCCCGCTGCCTCTCACTCGGGCTCTCACCCGCACCGTCGTCCCGGGTAGCACCAGCCTCGAGCCCACGCAGTTCGGGACGAGTAGTGACGAGGTGACGTCACTCATGGCTGCGCTGCAGGCGGACATGGACGCGCAGCTGCGCCTCTTCAACGCGGTGGACGTGCAGAACGCGCTGCCAGAGCTGGACCTTGGCAGCCTCACCGATGCCGCATCGCTGTTGCAGCAGATCGGTGTGACTGCCACGTTGCTTGGCGGCGGCGGCGGCGGCGGCGGCGGCGGCGTGGGGTGTGCGCCGCCTTCGCAGCAAACCCACGCGTCCACGCCATCGCCGCAGCACACAAGCGTCGCCACTCCACACGGTGCCGCCGACTTCGGTCCCGCCGCAGCCGGCGGTGGCACGGGAGTGCCTTCGCGGCGCGCGACTTCCGCGAGCGGCCGCGGCCACAGTCGAGGGTACGGCGCGTCGGATGCGGCCGCCGTGGTGGAGGGCTCCGGGCGGGGCAACGCCACAGCTCCGCCGCTGCCAGTGTTTCGCGCCGTCTCACAGCGACCCCAGCGTCACTACACCACGGCAGCGGCGTTGCCGACGCGCCGCCGCGCTCACCGCCAGCGCACGGGTGCCGAAGACACGCGGATGTCCGCCGCGCCGTCGCAGGCAGCAGCGAGCAGCGCGGTGCCCCGTGGAGGGGCGACGCCGTCGAGCGTAGAGGTGCAGGAGCCCAGCACGGGGAAGCGGGGCCGCAAGCCGTAGAAGTGCATACAGAGTGCGCTCTACCAGGGCCGCGCCGCAGCACCTCCTTTCCCGGTTCGTGTCGGCCCTCTCCCTCTTCTCGCTCCCACACATGTTTAGTTTGTTCCCCCCCCCCCCGCACGTTGCCTGCACCGCAGCGCTGTCACGACGCACAGGAGCGCCTGGTAACACAAACAAAACGAATCATCGTGAGGATGCACGTGCCTTCTGCGCTACGAGTGTAGAGAGGACGCGAACCTGCGCGCAGACACCCAGGGTTGTTGCTTGGTGCTCCAGATGCCGTCGCCGCCGCAGCCGCGGCTTGTGCGTCGACGCGTCCTGCTTCGCCCCTAGCGAGTCTCCCTCCCTTCCCCTTTCTTCTCCGACTCGCCTGCTCCATGTGAAACCACCGCATGACCCCCCCCCCTTCTCTCCCCCTTTCTCCAGGGCAGTGCGGCTGCCGCGCACTGAGCTACGTGTTTTTCTTTGAAGTTGGCATCTCGTCTCGCCTGTCATACAGCACCGCTCGCCCCATTGTCAATCTTCACCTCACCCCCACGTGCGCATGTCTGAGCTTAAAAACCCAGATGCAGAGGCTGACGGCAAACCGCGCGAGGGTCTGCGTGGCTCGCTGATGGGGTCCAGCAGCGGGTCGAACAACACCTTCGCGTTTGACGAGGCCGGCGGCATCTTGAACTTCCTGCGTCCTGGCTTCCTGCCGTCGAAGAGGAATCTCAAGTCACGGCGGCCGCAGCCGCAGGACCACAGCGGACCCGCCACCGTTGCCAAGACACCGCGCACCGGCGGCACGGGTAGCGGTGCCGTGCGGTACGACGACTCGTCGGACACGTCCAGCTCTTCTTCATCTTCCACGACTGCTGGCAGCAGCAACATCAGCGACGGCAGCTCGTCGACTGCTGGCGCCGAGGCGGATCGCGGACGGCGGGCAGCGATGCGCGGTGCGCGGGGCGGGTCGCCGCCGATCCTGGCCGCGTCCGCCCCGCCAGACACAGACAAGACCGCACTCGCACACCTTCACGCAGACGATGGGCCGGTGCCGGTGCACGGGCCGTCGCAGGCGTCGAGCGACACCGAGTACGCACCGCCGTCGGACGAGGGGCGAGATGGCGCCGACGCGGCTGTTGCGTCGGCGGTGCCGCGACGGCCGCTTCACGGGGCGCCGACGGAGACGTCGCCGGACATGCCACCGCCCTCGAACTCGCTGCGCGCTGGGGGTCCTGCCGCCATCCCGCGCATGCGGTCCCACCTGTCCTCCCCACATCACCACCATGAGGCCGCGCCAGCGCCCACGGCACTGGTGGGTCGCAGGGGGAGCAACGCGATGAGCACCGGCGAGGAAGACGAGAAGGAGGGCAGCAGCGAAAGCGGTGGTAGTCGCGGCGGCGACGACGGCGATGCCGCGTCGAGCGGTGCCTCCGAGGAGGACTCAGACTCCGACGACGTGGAGAGCGACGACGAGGACGCGGAGGCCGACCTCGGCCAGGCGTACTCGAAGACGAGCGGGGAGAGCGAGGCGCCGTCATCACGACTGCGGCACGACGGGTCCGCGTTGCACGGACCCCACGGTATGGGGCCAGGCGGCGCCGCCGCCTTCTTTGCTGCCCCGGTGCGTGATGTCCGCTCCTCCCTGGTGAGCACCATCGACGTCGACGCGGCGGTTGTGCAGCGCCGGCGCCGGCGGCAGCAGCACGACCTCTACCTGCAGGCCACTCTGCATCCTGCCTCCACGCCGCACAGCGCGACGACGCCCAGCAGCAGCCCCGCACCGTCCCTCACTGAGCCGCTGCGCCGCTTCCTGGCCGAGCGGGCGGAGGCACCGTACCGGCGGCACATGGAGGCCCTCGTGGAGCACTACCTCTCCGCCCCCAAGTACACCACGGCGCTGGCACAGTATCGCAAGCACCACCCGCTGGAGGAGCAGCTCCTGCGCACGCGCGACGCACAGGCGCGGTACGCGGCGGCGACGGAGATGGTGTTGCGGCCACCCCGCGCCGACGGCACCGCCACGGCAACCCCGGCCAGTGGGGCAGCGCAGAGCGGGGTTGGCGTGTACCGCTTGGAGAAGACCGACCTCGAGCTGCTCGCCGGCGACATGGCGCGGCGGGCGCGGCTGCTGGACGACACTTTGCCGTGGCGCCCTATCGACTTCGATGACACCGGCATTCGGCTCGAGCCGCTCGAGCACCAGCAGACGGACATCACCGCGGCGGACATGCTCGCCGGCAGCGGCGCGGCGCCGGCTGTGGGCGGCTCCGTGAACCTCCTCGTCGAGGTGCTCATCTTGACGGAGATGGATGTGCCCTTCACGTCCACCATACCGATGGTCAACTACACGAACGTCTTTCTCCTCCTTGCCTCGCTCTTTGTCCAGACCGAGGTGCTCGTGACGAAGCTGATCCGCCTGTACCGCAGTGTGCGGGCTTGGGAGGCGGAGGTCGAGGATACGGCGCGCGCCGCCTACCTCGAGCGCCGCATCTTGCAGTGCCTGCTCGTGTACTGCCGCGTGCACGAGACAGACCTCAACCTCCCGTGCCTGCGCCGCCTCGCCCACCTCGCCGCGTCGGAGGGCTTCGTCGCCCCGCTCAATGCGCTCGACGACGCGGTCGGCAAGGACCGCTGGCCCTGCCAGGAGGGCGCGCAGACGCCGGAGCGCCGCCGAGCCGCAGCGTGGGCTGCGGCGGTCAGTGCCGGGGCGAGCACGGCGGCCTCGCCAACCACGACGACGACGGCCGCCGCCGCCGCTGCTGCGGCGCACAACGGCAGCGGCAGCGGCAACGCGGCAGCGCCCACGCAGAGCCCGCTGCGCCAATTGAAGCGCTACGGCTTTCAAGAGCTGCCGCGGCACCACGGCGCCGCGGGAGCGGCTGGAGCAGCTTCCGCAGCAGCACCCTTTGACTTTCCCGTTTTCTCGGCCACGCACGCGCGGGTGCCGCTTCAGCACGCCGTCGCGCAGACGATGCTCGAGTTCACCGTCTACTTGCAGCGCACGTCGGCGGCGTACTACCGCCCCATCGAGGTGTCGCCAGCGTGCGTGAACGCAGTGCCCTTTCCGCTGGCCGGGCCGCGCCGTATCTTCGTCGACGCGGCAGTGCTGCGGCCCAGCCTGGGGTGCACGTACTCCTCCCCGCACAGCGCCATGGCCGCTGACCCGGCACTCGAGGACGACGGGGCCGACTCCAGCACGCGCGGCAACGCCACCGCCACCGCGTCCGGCGCCGCGTCGGGCGACTACCGCAGTCCTCACGCGGCGAGCCCCAATCGCGTGTCCGCGAGCGCGTCGAACCCGTACCGTGTCTCCCCCACCGGGGCTGAGTCCGCCGCTTTCCCCACCGCCACTGCCACGCCGTCGCCACGACAGCAGCAGCAGCAGACCGGGCGGCCGGCAGAGGGACCGGGTGCGTCGACAGCCGCGGCCCAGTCGGTGCACGCCGGCAAGGCAGCCGGCTCGCCGTCCGCCGGCCTTGCCGCGAGCGTCGTCCTAACAGAGAAGCCGCTGCTGGCCGTGGACATTGAGGTGGAGCACCTGTCGCATCAGATCTGCTTACTGTCCTTCAGCCTCTTCGCGGCCGTGCACATCCGCGAGCTGCTCAACAATGCTTGGACGGATCCGATGCTCAAGCACAGCGTCTGCACGCGGCTGTCCGAGCTCATGGACTTTTCCGTGCACCTCCAGCGCTGGGTCGCCGCGGTGATCGTGGCGCCGTCGACGTGGCTGGAGTGCCAGCGCGGGCTGCGCCACTTCCTGGAGGTCTGCCGCATGCTGTACGAGCAGCAGAACTACGAGATGGCGTCCGCCGTGCTGGACGGGTTGCGGCACCCCGCGGTGGAGGCGATGGAGCGCGTGTTCGAGGAGGTGCGTGGGCAGGGGCTGCTGACGCCGGTGGAGCGGCGCGAGATGGAGACGCTGCTGGAGCTGATGGACCCCTTCGCGTCGTACAGCCCGTCATCGCTCTACTCGGTGGCGGCGCGGACGGTGGGCGACATGGAGACGCCGATGATCCCGCTGCTGGCGCCCATCCTCGGGGTGATCTTCCGCTCCGAGGACGCCAAGGGGCCGACGGTGACGATACGCGCCAGTGACGGGCAGGCGGTCGTGAACTGGAGCAAGCTGATTGGGCTGGGCAAGATGCTGGTGCTGTGGATGCGGTGTCAGTACACCCCCTACACCTTCCCGGCGGACCCGGCCATCCAGGAGTACTTGTGGTCCATCACGTACCACCAGTGGACCGATGCCCACCTTATGCGAGCCGCCCGCCGCGTCAAGAAGTGACGTCGCCATGAACGGTAGGAGTGGTGGAGAGGGCGGGGGCGGGGGCCGAGGCCGAGGCGGAGGCGGAAAGAGCACAGGAGTGCATCTGCAGAAAAGCAGCCCTTTTTTTGTGTTTCGACGTCGTTTGTTTTCTTTTCAAGATGCACTTTATAGACGCGTGACCAAACCCGACTTCTTGTCTGACAAGTCGGCGGCTTCTGCCGAGGGCGCGCTGCAAGGCGCCCTCCTCCCCTCTCCCGGCCACTCTTCCTCTACCGTGGGCGTTGATCTGTGAGCGATGCTGTAGTGAAGTCCCTGTGCCACAGAGAGAGAAGAGCCGCACAGAAGAAGGCGACGCTGACCCACGCACCACAAAGAAGAAACACACACGCATACATAACCGACAACACAAAAGGAATGACCTGGCGGCAGGTGGCTGCCTTTTTGCGCAGTATGGCTGACATGCGCTGCTGTCATCTGCCTTCTCGCACTTCTCCCCACGTCCCCCCTCCGCCCCTTCTCTTCGCTGCCCTTTGTGTCGCGCTGTGTGCAACGGCGCTCACTGCTTGTCTCTTGCACAGCACGCGATCGAACAGCACCCTGTTTCTGCTTTCGGCTTTTTTCCCTTTCTTTGCCTCTGCATTCGTCAACCTGGTGCGCCGTTTTTTTGTCGTCTTTTGTCATACACACGACACCGGCACTCACACACACACACGTAAAAAGAACAAGCAGGCACATCCGCGGGCACACTCAGATCAGCGCTGGCGCCTCTGCAACGGGCGAACGCACACGAAACACCTTTCCTGCTCAAACAAGAAGAAGAAGGAAGAAGACAGCTAGCAGCTCCCATGGCACGTCCCTACAGCCGCAAGGGTGGCGCGTTTCACGGCCGCGGTGGTGGTGGCGGCGGTGGCGGTGGTGGCGGTGGCAACGGCATCCTCGGCAGCGGCAACAACAACAACGGCAACTTCGGCGGGGGCGGCCGCGGGGGTGGCGGCAACTTCTCCCGCGGTATGGGCCGCAACGGAGGCGGCGGCGGCGGCAACAATGGGGGCGGCCGCTTTAACAACAACAACCACGGTGGCGGCAACAACGGCGGCAACAACCGCGGCAACAACAACAACAGCGGTGGTGGCAATCGCGGCGATAACAATAACAACGCCGGTGGCGGTGGCGCGGACGTCATGAAGGCGCTGCTGGCGCTTCTCTTCGAGAAGTCGTTTGGGCAGATCTTCAACGAGGCGAATGGCCTGCTGAACCTGTCCAACACCAGGGCCAGCCCGGACTTGGAGTCGGTGCAGAAGCGGGTGGACTACAACAGCGTGGCTTTCTGCAAGGCGATGGCTGAGGTGCTGCGCGAGAAGTTCGCCGATCGCATTCGCGTTCTGCAGCTGGACGACAACAACATCCGGCAACTCAAGGTGTTTCTCACCGCCCTGGCAGACGCCGACATCCACCGCGGCATTACAGCCATCTCGGCTCGCAAGAACAGCATCAACGACCTCAGCTTCGTCGGCGGGCTCAAGCGCTTTGATGGCCTCAACGAGCTGCTACTGCTCGACAACCCGCTGACGAGCCAGAAGGACTACGGCACCCGCCTGAGCCGCGAGCTGCCCCGGCTGAACATGATCGACGGCGTCGCCGTGGACCGGGCCCTGCTGCGCCTCCCGAACCCTGTCAACTCTGCCACGCCGTCGCAGCAGCAGCTCAGCGTGCTGCACTACCTGGAGCAGACCATGTTCCAGTCCATGGCGAGCGGCAACTTCGACGCCGCCACGTACCTGTACGGCGGTCAGTTCTCCGCGCTCTCCATCAGCCGCGGGCCGGAGCCGCTGCCCCAGCGCGTGCCCGCGGCGGCGGTGCTCAACACCGGCGACCTCGAGAAGCAGCTGCGGAACCAGATGCAGGCGGACTTCTCAAAGCTGCGCTCGAACCAGGACTTCCGCAACCTAGCGACCGACAGCGCCGGCTCGATGCGGAACGTCGCCAAGGGGCCACAGGAGATTGTCCCGAAGCTGCGCAAGATGTGCGGCGGGGACAAGTGCATGTCGGTGGAGATCGAGTTCAACCCCAACTTCAACGTCATGATGATGGACGGCACCTTCCACATGCGCGTGCCTGTGTGCGTCGTGACGGTGCACGGGAAGATGCGCTACTGCTGGAACCCGGTGCACCCCGACACGCGGCTGCCGACCTTCCCGGCCGGCAAGGCGCCGATGATCTCAACCTTTTTTGACCGCACCCTTTCCCTCACGTGGGACGGCAACACCAACGCTTGGTCGATTGCCAACGACATGGTGCTCATGCGGCCCGACCGCGCCGTCGTGCACGACGACGGCACCCCGAGCAACCCGCTCTTCTTCGCCAACACGCCGTCGCGGATTGAGCAAATGCGGCGCCGCCTGATGCCGGGCATTACGCCGGAGGTGATGGCCGTCATCGTCAACGGCACGCTGACGGACGAGGACGCGAAGCAGGCCATCACGCGGCTACTCTCACTGCCCGCGGATCAACTGCAGGCGGCCGCTGGCGACGCTGAGGCAGCCAAGCGCGCGCTCGGTATTTAGAGCAGCGAGCGTGACGCGGTGCCACCAGAATGGCAGCAGCATCGTTCGCCCAGCGCTGAGGCCGTTGCTTGTGTTGTCTGTTGCCAGGTACGCCACACCCCGCGGAAGAGGGTGCCGTGGCTGCTCGGCGGTGAGGAGCTCCTTTCTCTCTGTTTGGTTTTTTGTTTTTTTGGCTGTCGTGGTGGTGGTTGCCCGCGAGTACGTACGCGTCACGAGCTGCAGAGGACGCACGCACAGGTGGAATGAGCAAGTGGGCTGTGACCACCTTCCACACTTCATGATCGCAGACACACGCACGATGACATGCACGCCTCCCGAGCTCCTCTTCCCCCTTCTTGTTTCGTGTAACGTAAGTGGAGTTGCACGGTTGTACGTGTGTGTGTGTGCGTTGATGGTGGCCACATGGATGTCTCAGGCTTCTTTAAGTGTTCACGTGGTTATTGCAGTCTCCCTCTTGCCTTCTCGCTGACGCGGTGCGTGTACACTCAGGTTTGCTCTCCCCCCTCTCTCTATGTGCGGTAGGGCAGCCGTGATGTTTGTTGTTGTTGTGCTCGTGGTGGTGGTGATGGTCCTTGTTCGTCTTGTTCGTCTTGTTGAGCAGACTTAAAAAAGAGAAGACGAGATACGCTGGCGGGGCGTGGCGGCGAAAACGGTGAGCGCCGCAACCATTTCTGATCCGAGCTTCAAGCAAACGACAAACAAACAAACGAAAGTAACGTCAGCGTCGGCGCCGTCGCTTTTACATTCTGTCACCAGCACGTTGGCGAGCTACGCGCACTGCAAGCCCTCTCAGCCCTTTGCGTGCCCTCGCTTCTGCGCCTCTGTCTTCCCTGTGCTCCCCTCGTCCCTGCTGTGTCGCCCTCTCTCGTTGCGTAGCGGAGCCGTGCCTCGCGTGTCTAGGCGTCCAGGAGGGATGCGCTTCGTGTCACAGAATGGGAAGGGGCGGGAGGCGGGAGGCGGGAGGCGGGGGTGGGGGGCACCAGGCAGCTTTTTCCGTTGTTGGCAAAACGACTTCGTGGTGCACGTCTGCCACGTCCGATTTCTCTGTGTTGTTGGTGTCAGCGCCGTGCCACGCACCCTTCACACACACCCCTCGCCACGCCAGGACTCTCCAGTCCGGCGCTTCACGACAGCGGTGGTGCCTGAATTGGGTTACCCTCCTCCCCGCTCGCGGTGAAGTCGTCTTGTTTGCTTGTGTATCCGTGCCTGTGTGGGCATGTGGGGCGTGCGCTGTCGCACTTCCGTGATTTCGGGTTGTCTCTCTGTCTCTAGCTCGTTGATGTCTGAGCACATGCGTGTTGTTGGGTGTGGCGTGCGTGCGTGTGTGTGTGCGTGTGTGCGTGTGCGTATCAATTCTCGTTGCATCGGTTGGCCGCAAGTCCGACACTTTGACGCTCCACCACAGCCTGCGACCGGCGCACATGCCGTCCAACTCTTTTTCGCGTTCTCTGCCACCTCCGGCTCACTCCGCCGCAGCCACGATTCCCCTGAGGGGTGCAGCGTCATGAGGCGCGAGGTGAAACGACGGGGAAGGAGGTACATGATTGGGGGGGGGGGGGGGACGAGCCGGTTCACAGAGGGCCACTTCGAAGTCCAGCAGAGCGGTATCGGCACCTTGCGTGTATAGACGAGCATCCCCCACTCCGGCAAGCAGGAGGTGCTGCGGAGGTTGCCAAGGCCGCTCCATCCGCGTGCTGAAGGCTCCATTGGACAGAGCGCACCAACTGCCAGGACGCCGTGCTTCACTTCAGCCTTTTGCGTGTCTCCACGGCGCGCCTCGGCGTTCCCTCCCTGTGCTGTGGAAGTGCCTCGTTGATGGCAGGCTTGAGTTCTTCTGGCGTCGCTCTGCCACGTGCCCCTGGCGCACACGGCGCCGCCCCCCTCCTGTTCCCTCCCCCTCTTTCCCTGTGTCGCGACTCCAGTTGGCCGCCGCTTCTCGCGCCCCCCCTCCCCTCCCCTCCCCTCCTCAAGCAACCACACACACTTACTCAGATGTACCGCCACTGGCACGGCGTGACTTGTCCCGCCTTGGCCATCGCATCAAGACAAACTCCGACACACAAACAGACACGCACACACGCACACACACACATGCAAGCGTACACCCTCGCACGTTCACACACCCACACATACACCGGTACACAGGCAAACATCACGACACACACACACACACACACGCATTTCAGCATGTCTCCACTCTCTCCTCCCCTCCCTCTCTCTCTCATCGCTCGTTCTTATCTTATTTGTATGTGTGTGTGTACACTGCCGCCTCGACGCTACTCTGACTCTCCTGTTCTACGATTTTGTTTTACAGTCATCATTATCGTCTCCCTCTTCCCCCCTCTCTTCGCTCTCACACTGCTGGCAGAGTGGCCCTTGGCGCACACTCTCATGGGCGCCTCGAGTCCTTCATCACACCTGCCTTCTCCACATCAAGAGCCGCCGTTCGTCTCCTTCTCCCCTCCCCCTCGTTGCTGGCGATCAAGAGAGCACCAGCTCAGTAGCGATGGTCCCCCTCCCCCCCCCCGGCCAGTACGCTGCTGTGTGTTGGCTGGCCTGAGCTCCTGTATTGTC
>JASAOO010003226.1:0-30225 GCA_030849075.1 Zelonia costaricensis | reverse complement strand
GCGGAGAGAAGATGAAGGAAATGGGAAGCACAGCTGTTGCTTCGATCTTCGCTTCTTCCTTGTCAGTGTGTCGGCGAGGGGGGTGGGAGAGCGGCGGCGGCAGCGGATGCTCGAACACGCGTGTGAAGGGAAAGCGAGGAGCGGGCTTGCGCAGTGCTCTTTTTGTGGTTAGCAGGAAGAGGGGGTGGGCGTTCAGCTGTGGGTGGGAGGGGGGCCGACAGAGGTTGAGCGGTGACAGGTGTGGGCACACAGTCGGCGCGACAGGCGCACGTGTGGGTGTGGGTGTGGGGTGGATGTGGTTGCGAGGCCGCGGGTGTGGCGTGCACAGGAAGCCAAAGGGAGGCAGAAGAGTGGGGGTAGAAGGGGGAGCGTGGGACATGAGGTGCGTTTGCGGCACCGGTGAGGGAACGGCTGTGCGCGCCTCGCACTGACACCGAGTATTTCTCTCGCCGCTCCGGCGGGCTTCGTACTTCCCCGAGCGGCCCCCCCCCCCACGTCCTCACGCTGCCGCGGCACACACGCACGCACACAAGCGGTGTGTGTGCAGAGAAAGCAGCGAGTGCCGAAGACCGCTGGGGAAAGGGGGCACACAAGCGC
The DNA here is from genome assembly GCA_030849075.1 of Zelonia costaricensis. NCBI lineage: Eukaryota > Euglenozoa > Kinetoplastea > Trypanosomatida > Trypanosomatidae > Zelonia > Zelonia costaricensis. Next base: position 29,628 of record JASAOO010003226.1, on the reverse strand, counting down.
ATGAGAAAACTGCACAGCCGAAGGGTGCGCCCGCTGCTGGCACCCGCTCATCCGCAGAGACTTGCCTGCTTTCTCTCGCGACAGCTGGCACCATCGCCGCGTGTGGCAGGACGCACGCACGTACCTTTTTTGCTGTTTTCTTCTTTCCTGAATGTTGATTGGGTGAGGTGCGTTGGATGCGGCACGCTCAGCTCCCTACGAAACGGGGGGGCGGGGGGTCTTCTCGGGACGTACTCGGAGACGGCGGAGCAAGAGCCGAGGGGGTAAACAGTGTAGCGACATCGCTCGTGCGTGTACCGGCACCACCGCGGTGGCCGCCAGCGTGGCCGGATGCGGGCCGTGGTGTGGAGGGGGGTGCACCACCCCTCACTCTCTCCTCCCCCTCCCCCCTCCCTCCTTGGCACAGACACCATCAACACGGTGCCATGGAGGGAGGGGGAGTGTTAGGTGCAGCAAAGGGGGGCGACTACGGGAAAGAGGGAGCGGCTGGACAGGAGGGGGGGAAGGAGGACGTAAAGAGACGGGTGGCGCGATCGCGCCGCGGCACGAGGGTCCCTTCACCGGCTTGGGGGCTCCCCCCCCCGCCCCCGCCCCCATCGCAGACACGGTGACGCGGGGACACAGGGATGTGCGTCACCTCCCCTCACCTACAGGCTCACAAAGCTGCACACGCTGCAGACGGCTTCGGCCCAGCAGAAGAAGTCGTAACGGTCGTTCGCGTCGTTCACCACGAACGGCCATCGCGGGCTGCCGTCCGCGCCCCCACCGCGGGGCCCGCTCGGGGCGCACGAGGTCGCCACGAACACGATCCCCGCGAAGGCCAAGTCACTGGCCACCATTGCCGCTGCCCGGGCGAGGGGAGAGCTGAACAGGCGCCGCGGTGCGCGACGCCGGGGTAGCGCCTGTCCGCCTGGCTGCCGCGCTGACGTGGCAGGGGACACGTGCTGTGGCGGTGCCGAGGCGGGGGGAGGCGGGGGCGGTGCAGGCTGAATGCCGCGGCCCCCCGCCACCGCGCTCGACGCGGAGTTGAGAGAGGTACTCGCGTTGGCGGACTGCGGTGTCGACAGCGCCGGCGCGGGCGGCGGCGGCCGAGCAGCGTACCACCGCCGCATCGCTGCAGTCGTGCCGCGGCGCACAAGCCAGTGCAGAAGCGTGAAGAGGCGGGCGGGCAGGCGCGGCAGCAGCGCCACCACGAAGAACCCGCGCGGTGAGAGCGCGGCCCAGACCTTGTCGGCACGCGCGTGCGGGGAGAGCGACGGCGCACTGCCTGCGCTGCCGTCGGCGGCCCTTCGCCACTCGAGGTGCAGCGGCTGCACGCGCCCCGTCAGCTGCTGCCAAACCGTCTGCAGGGCCCCACAGCGGGGCAGGAGGCGCGACCAGACGCCAGCCGCAGACACGCTAAAGTTGTACAGGCCGTACGTGCAGCTTACCGCCGGCTCCGGCGGCGCCGCAGTGGCAAAGAGCGGGGCCGTGAAGAGCGACCGCAGCAGCGGCGCAGGGGGCGACGGCGGTGCGCTCGCTGCATCGCCGAAGCGCACCACATGGTCGAAGGCGCGGCAGCCGAGGTACAACAGCCCCAGCGAGGCGAGTGACAGTGAACAGCTCACGGCAGCCGTGCGCAGCACCACGGCGCTGTACTGCCGCGCCGCGGCCCAGCTGCACGTGCGCACAAACTGAACATTTGGGGCCCGCTGAGCGGCCAGCACCACGTGCGCGAAGCTCGCCAAGGATCGCGAGTGTTGCCGACCTACACGGAAGGTGAACGGAGAGGAGGGCGGCCCATCCGCCTGCTGCTGCTGCTGCTGCTGCGGGTCGGCGGGTGGGGATGCGGAGGTCTTGACGCCGCCGCCGCCGTCCCCCGGCGACGCTGCGCGGGAGGAGGAGCTCGTGTACGTGACAGAGATGCCGCCCTCCTCCGCCGGATCGATGAGCACGCCGTCCGCCTCGGCGCCGTTGAAGAGCTCCTCACGCTGCACGGCATCCTTGGCGAGGTGCACGAGCTCTGCGCGGTGGCTGCGTGCCACAAAGCGGACAACCTGGTACACCACCGGCGTCGCCGCGAGCGCCACTCCAGCGGCGACGGCGTGCCAGCGAACCACGTGCGTGGCGTCGCGCAGGAAGAGCGACGCCGCCTGCTCCGCCTGACTCGCCGCACCACCTGCTGCGTCGACAACGGCGCCGTGCATGAGCCGCGCCCTGTGCGAGAGCGGGGAGGACAAGAGAGAAACAGAGAGACACCGTTGTGCGCAAGTGGTCCTCTGCCTCGTGGAGGGCACGTGTCCGACACGAGGAAGTCCAACGCGAGAATTAGGATGAGGTTGGAGGCGGGGGGAGGGGAGGAGGAGGAGAAGGAGGAAACACGATCGCAATAATCGAAAGAAAAAAAAGAAAACGGCGCACGGCGACGGCCGAGCGAGGCCAGCGTTGAGGACAGCGCAACGAGGGGTGAGGGGAGGAGAGAGGGTGGCGGGTGGCGGGTGGCGGGTGGCGGGGGTGCGCTAGGGCAAATAGGTGAGGTCGATGGAGGCAAAAGCGAGAAGGGGGAGGGGTGGCGAAGGGACAGGACAGCGGCGGCAGCAGCAGGAGCAGCGATAGTGACAGCCACAGGGCGAGTGCAGTGCGAGCGCCGGCCCTGGCATGGAGTCACAAAGGAGAACAAGGAGGGAGGGGTGCCGATGCGTGATTTAGTTGCGTGTGTGTGTGTGTGGCGTGTGCGGCGTTTTTGTTGCCGAGGTGGACGAGGATTGGAGGGGAGGGACGAGCGTTGAGGTGCACGGTTGTGACGAAAACTGCAACAGAAACACGTGCGCACACACACACACGCAGAGCCGCAGAGACGTAAACCTCGTGGGTGCCCTCCAGAGGTGATGGCACGATAGAAAAGAGGCGAGGTGCGGGAGCTCATGCCTATCAAACGGGTGCCGCCGCGGCCAACGAGCCCAGCGGGCAACTGCGCACTGCAATTCGCTCGTGCGATGCAGGCGATCTACAAGACGCTGCGGCTCTGTGAGCTTCGAGAAGGACACGCTGTCGCGACTCACCCTTCATTCTTCTTTCCCTTTTTCTTTCTTGCACGCGCCTGGACATCACGCGCGGTGTTGGTGGACGCGGGGACGCGGGGACGCGGGGGGGGAGGGGGCTAGTGTGTCGCGCATGGCCCGTCCCTCTGCCCTCTCTGTCTATCCTGCGTCGTCTGCGTCTCTTGAGCGGGCTGGGCACGGCGAAGTGCAAGACGAGCACGGAGTGAGAGGGTGAGGGGGTGTCGAGGGTGGAGCCACACAAGGCGCAGGGGGAGGGGCTACCGTGCTGCTCAAGACACGCAAGCACGCACCTCGGGCTGGCGTGGCTGTATGGCCTGCTCAGCCCGGCGCTGATGGGGGACTCGTGAAGAGCCGCGTGCCCTGCCAGTCGCGCAGCGCCGTGGACGGGGAGGAGAAGTTGGCTGCGTCGTGCAGCGGCGTCGCTGATGCCGTGGCGGAGCCCGGTGCCGGCGCAGATGGCGCAGCACCCGGCGGGACTGGAGGCGGGGGCAGGCGCGTCGCCGCAACTCCCGGCACGGCACGCGGTGCGAGGTCGGGTGGTGGGCTGGCGCTCGGCCTGCATCTGTCGACACCGGCATCGTCTTCCCTCTCGTGTGCGCGTCGCCACGGCGGCGGCGGCGCCTCTGCTGCCGGGTCAGCGGGGAGTCGGGTGGCCATGCGGCTCGGCAGGGCCACCGGTGACGTCGACGACGCGGACGACGGCGCGGAGTGGGCGCTGTCGCCCGCCTCTGCGAGCTCAGCGTCCTGCGTGGGGGTCGGTGAAGGTCGTGGAAGTCCAGTGGACTGCTGCTGCGCCACGAATGGGTTCTGCTCCGCGCGCATCCACACCGGCGCGGTGTAGGCAGCCGCCTGGAAGCCGGACAGCAGCGGCCCTTGTTGGGGCCCAGGTGGCTGTGCCACAGCTACACCTGGACTTGCCCACGGCTCCTCGCGAGCTCGAGACCCCTCCGCCTCTTCTTCTCCTTCACGGCCTCCCTCGTTCACGCCGTCCTGCGGCGTTGCCGCAGCTACGGGCGCCGCAACGGTGGTGGCGAATGGCGCCACAGTTGGCCGCGCCGGCAGGTCACGCGGCGGCGAAGCGTCACCCACCTCCGCGTCGGCGGCCTCCGCGTCGCGGGTACCGTGGTCGAGCCCTCGATCCATGTCTGCGGCTGCGGAAGCCGCCTGCGCCACCCCCGGCAGCAGCGTCGCCTCCATGGCGGCCAGTGCGTCGTGCGAGGCGGCCGTGTGCGCCGGTGGCGGCAGCGGCGGCGGGGTCGGCTGTCGCAGGTGCGACGCGGCGCTGACGTCAGCGCCGCGTGAGGAGGTTGATGGCGCCGCCGCCACGGATGCCGCCCCAGCGTCTGCACCTGCGGAGGACCACGCGAGACGCAGCCGCGCTTCGCCCGAGGTGCCCGCCTGCTCCCCACGGCGTGCCGCGACGCGGTCACGTAGGGTGGCGTTGCCGGCGACGCGGCGCGCCTCGTCCTCGCGTATCTGCGCCGTCGCCGTCTGCGCCTCCGCCCGGATAGCCGTCATGAGAACAGCCAAGGCGTCCTCGACAGCGACGAGGTGCGGCGCCTCCTGCCCCTCCGCCTCCTCGGCGGGGGTCGTGGCGGGCACGGTAGGAAGCCGCAGCAGCTCAGCCTCAGCCTGGGCGTAGACGGCGTTCAACGTCCGCTTCACCCGCTTGCACTGCTGCTGCGCCGTCTCCTCAGGCAGGCGGACATCGGCGTTGGCCTGAAGGTGCTGCAGCTTCTCGTTCAGCTCCGTCAAGACGTCGATCTCCGCCCGCAGCTGCCGCCGGTCCCGCTCGTGATGAAACCTGGCGTCCTGCAGCGCCGTCTGCAGCGCCAGCACCTCCTGGTCCTTGGCCATCAGCTTCGCACGCCACTCCGTCATCACCGCACCTCCACCGACGCCGCCACCACCCTCCACCTCGAGCAGGGTGGCTTGACGGCCCTCTCGGTAGCCTGCGGCGTGGCCGTCCGACTTCCCGGCCGCGTAGCGCTCCTCCGCAGCGCGCGCGAGCTCGTCGCGGTGGCGTGCGTCGCGCTCGACGAGCCGCAGCCGCGCCTGCTCCGCCGTCTCCTGGCGCTGACGCGACGACAGGTCCTGCTGCAGGTGCAGGTCCCTCTCGAGAGCCTGCGCGCGGTCCGACAAGCGCCCCATCGCCTCCAGGGCGCGCTGGTAGTTGGTGTTGGCCTCCTCGTACTTGTTCCGATAGCGCTCGATGCTGGCGAGCAGCGCGTCACGGTCTTTCAGTGTGTCCTCAATCGCGACCTCGTCCTGCGGGGCGAGCCCGACAACGCGCCGCATGACCCGCTCCAGTTCCGCGTTGTTGTGCCGCAGCTTCGTGTCAATGTCGAGTCGGTCGATCTTCTCGTAGAGGGAGCTGAGCTGCAGCTGCACCCGCTCCAAGGATCGCTCCATGACGTCCAGGCCCGGCACCGGCGCTGCCGCGGCTGGCGGCGGCTGCTGCTGCTGCAGCGTGTGAAGAAGCAGCTGCTGGAGGACGGCGGTGCTGGTGAGCGGGTCGGCAGTATCGGGTGTTGCGGCGGCCGGTGCAGCGGCAGTCGGGGCCGGGGCAGCTTTCGCCAGCGGCGGTGGTGGAAGCCGCTGCAGCTGCGGTGGCACCAACGCGGCCGCCCCGCCCTCCGGCACAACCGCGTCCACGCAAGTCACGTACACCACCGCCGGCGTGTCGAGCGCTGGCATGCCGGGCGGCGTGGCAGACGCGGCGCTGCCGGGACTCGTGCCCGCCGCCGGGTACCGCAGCCGCGCCTCGCCTGCAGGCACATAGACGAGCCGCGAGGCGCCCGGCCGCATGCCCACGACGGCTTCGGCGACGCAGTCCCAGAGGGGCCCGCAGCCGTCCCCGCGCGGCACGACCGTGCGCGGCGATGTGGCGGCCTCGGCGCACTCGGCGCTCGGGACGCAGTAGAGCGTCTGCCGGCTGACCCGACGCAGCCCCCACGCCTGCCAGCACAGCCGCGCTGCGACGTTGGGCTGCACGGTGGCGGCTTCGTCCGCCCGCGTCGAAGTGGTGGCGGTGGCCTCGTGCGCTGGGAGCGGGCGGACCGAGGGCACCGGACTGGCTGACGTCCCGGACCGCTTGGCCAAGGCAGCGGCGTACTGCGCAACCGTGTAGGCCGCCACGAGGAACCGGCTGGCCTTGTGGCGGTCGGGGAACATGCACGTCCACCAGCAGCCCTCGTCGGCACCCCCCTGCACGTCACTTCCCTCTCCGTCCGCACTCCCGCCACTCGCCCTCGCGAGGTGCAGCCCTCTACCACCAGGTCGTTGGTCGTCGTAGAAGACGAGGTACTGCGGCTGAGCCGCGTTCTGCCGGAGCTGAAGGGATGCCGCCGTGACACCCGCCTCTGCGCCTCCGCCGCCGTTAGCGGAGGAGACCGGGGAAGAGAAGACCTCGTCGAGGGCGAGACGGCAGAGCACCTGGCGGTGGCCGCTCATGAGCAGCAGCACAGGACGCGCCGCCGGTGCGGCCCGCCCTCCCTGCGGTTGTTGTTGTTGCTGCTGCTGCTGCTCAAGGTGCCGCTGCAGGGCAACAGACGGGGGCGGGGGTGGTGCAGCACCCGAGCTCGATGACGCCGACGCCGCCGTGGTGGGCACGCACAGGGCGATCATGCACGTCCCGCTGTAGACGGAGTTGCGGTACGCCTGCACAATGGCGTGCTCGGCCGTGAGCAGGTCCGCACCGGCCAACGCCGCCGCGGCGGAGTCCTCTGCAGCAGCATCTGCCACCGCGTCCGCCGTGCGCCTCGAGCGACTGCCGGCGGTGCTCGGGTCGTACTCGAAGCTGGGTGCAAAAAAGGTGCGCTTCACCGTGGCGGCGGCGGAGGGCCGCTCGTCCTCGAGGCGGGACGCGTCATCGGCGATGAGGGGGGGCACCGACGAGCAAGCGCTCAACGCGGCTGGTGCGGCAGCAGCAGCGGCAGCGGCAGTGACCGCCGGTGCGGCGCTGCCGAAGAGCTGCGAGAGGTTCCGGCGGGTGGCGGTCACTCTGCTCGACTCTGGCATCGGTACGGCCTCGGGGCCGTGCCGCGGTGCACCGGCGGTGAAGGAGGTCGACGCGTTTCCATGAATCTGCGTCTCGTCCGCCGGTGGGGCAGCATGACGGGCAGCGTCGAGCGGATCGGCAAACCCGTGGCGCCCCAGGGAAGTGTTCTCGTCGTCGCTGCTGTCCGACTCGAAGAGCGCGCGGCCCTTCATCGCTCGCACACACACACACACACACACACGGAGAGACACGCAGAGGGAGGGAGTGGTCAGTGTCGCATGGGCAGCGGCGCGCGACAAGTCAGGGCACTCGAGGGATCCTACCCCTTTTCCCTGCGAAAGCTTGATAGGATAGCCTGAGCCACACGAGCACGTGACGGCGTGTCCCTGTTTGTGTGTGTGTGTGTGTGAGTGTGAGTGGAAGTGTGTGGCTGTGTGAGTCGGAAACCTCAACAGCGGTCGATAGTGAGCACCGGGCCCGTTGCCAATCACTAGAGTAGACCTCCTCTTTCTCTTTCTCTCTCTTGATGGGTGCTTGAGGAACGCCGTGTGTGTGTGCGTGTTTCTCTGGGGTGCGGTGTGCACACAGACGCGTCAGAGGGATGAGGTGACAGGTAGAGGAGAGGGCGGGCCGGCCGGGCGGGCGGGACGGGACGAGAGGGGAGGGGGAGTGGATCGAGGGCGGTGCGGCAGCACAGCATACGCCAACCACACGACTCGTGCCTTCCACCTCCCCCGTCCCTGCCTCAGCGACACACAAACGCACACACACAAACACACACGCACGGAGCAGCCAGGGAGCTGCCGCGTTTGCTCGCTTTGCCGCGCCTCGGGAGGGGGAGGTGGGGAAAGGAAGAAAGCGGGCAGCAGCAGCAGAGAGGAGGGCTGCGCTAGCCGTAGGGCGTTCCCATCCTGGTCGCTGATGCTCGCCGCGCTGGGGGCCACAGACGCGTCCGCATCACGGTGGCGGTACGCAGAGTGTGCCCTCTCACCGCCGGCGATCCAGTGGGACGCGGCAGCAGAACAAACGACGGGCCGTCGAGCGCGACACGCACACGCCGAAGCCGCCTTCGTGGTTTGTGGAGCTTTGTGCCTGAAGAGGGGGAGGGGGCGAAAGATGGGTCGCAGCAAGCGGACCCCATGAAGAGTTGTACATCGAGACCTCGAAGACACGGCGGACGGAGAACGCGCACGGGCGAGTCGGGTCGTGGCGGGGTGCATCCAGCATTCACCAACGTGACAGCGGCATGCATGGGGGTGGGTGTGTTTCGGCGCTCTAAGGAGTACTAGTGTGCATCGAGAACCAACAAAACAAATCACAACAAGCCCACCCACCCACCCCCCCCCCACACACACCAGGGAGTTGGTCGTACATGGGAACGTGGGCCGGACACGAAAAACAACGAGACGGTCGTCGGGAGGAGCTATGCTGTCGCTGATGCCGCCACGGGAGGGGGAAGGGGGGAGGGAGGACCAAAGGCATCGCACCCAGACACACACGCACGAGGGCGCCGTCACCCCGTTCCACTCACCCCCCCCCCGCAGCTCCGTTCTCGTAACAACAGCGGCAAGGTAGACGCCAGCCAGCGCAATGCAGCGCAGGGCCACATCGGACGAGCGCGTCCCGGCCACAGAGAGAGAGAGCAGATGTACATACGCGCCCAGAGAAAGAGAGAGAGACAAGGAACACGAGATGGACAGGGGAGCGGGGGAAGGGGGGTGGCAGGGGCAAGCTCAGCACAGCCGCTGTACCCGCTGTGCTTCTCAACCGCCTCCGCCTCCCCCCCCCCCTCTCCCTCCCTCCCTCCCCTTCTCCGCAGAGGCGCAGACGGACACGGACACACAAGCACACACGGCGGTGATGGAAGGGGTGGGCGGTTGAGTGATGTGACACGGGAGTGAGGGAGGGACGGCGAGAGTGCAGGCGTCTCCCTTCACAGGTCGCTGTAGATGTCGTCGTGTGGGTTGTGGCGGATGAGCCACTCAGCCAGGAAGTCGACCGGGTCGGCCGGCCGCGTCGCGCACACCTCCAGCAGCCCCTTGTGCAGCAGCGGCAGCACACGCTCCTGCAAGTAGCCGGCCATGGGCCGCTTGCGCGACTCCAGCTCCGCCACGTCCGCCTGCTTCAGCGCCGCGAGTCGCTCCTCGGCCGCGGTGCGGGCCTGCGATTCCTGCGCACACTCCTGCGACTCCGCAGCCGCCTGCGCGGCAACACGCCGCGCGTGTGCGTCTTGCTCCTCCGCCTGCAGACACCGCTGGCGCACCGCCTCCCGCTGGATCTCCTCCAGGCTCTTGCCGAAGTTGTGCGGGCGGCCCAGGATGACGTCCTCCAGCAGGTGCTCCGTGCTGCTCACCATCGGCGGCGCGTGGTCGGACTGCGGCGGCACCGGCGGGATGAGCGGCTCGTTGCCCTCGATGGAGACGAGGTGCACCTCAGCCCGCCGCTCCGCCCCCGCCCCGGCCGCGCGACCACCGCTGCTGAGCGTTGGGGCCGTCGTCGCCGCGGCGCACTCCCAGTAGCTAAGCACCGAGTACGGCGTCTCGACGTATTCGCGCTTGTAGGCCAGCATCGCCTGGTGGAACGCCTCGACGTCGACGGCGCGGGTGGCGTCGTCGTGGCCGCGCGCCGTCACGGCGCCTTCCTCCGCCGCCGCCCCCATCGCCTTCAGGCGGCTCAGCAGGTACGTGTCAGAGGCCTGCAGCACGACGACGTGATTCGGCAGCCGCGCATCACTCGCCACCTCCTTCGGTGGCGCCGCCGCCGCCGCCCCGGCGTCTGGCTCGCCGTTGCCCTCATCCCCGCCGGCACCGGCACCGCCGCCTGCCGCACCGCCCCCCGCAGCAGCGGCCCCCGCGCCGCCCTCCACGGCGTACCGCGGCCGCAGCGCCTCCTCCTCCGTCTGCGGCGGCTGCAGCTGCTCGTCGTCGCCCTCGCCGAAAACGAGCCGCGCCATCTCCAGCGTTGGGGGCACCCCGTCCAGGACGAAGCCCTGCACGCGGCAGTCCGGCTGGGCAAGCCGCCAGCGGAGCATGAGAGCGAGGGCGCGGGGCTGGAAGGGGGCTTGCTGCAGCGTCACCTTGAGCTGCTGCAACTCCTCCTCCTCCTCCCGCGTCTTCTGCGCGTCCTTGTTGCCCTTCTTCTTGGCCGCCGCCCCCGCCCCGCCAGCGGCCGCCGCCTTCTTCTTGGGGTTCGCCTCTGGCGTGGGGGGCCGCGGGTGCAGGCGAAGCAGCAGCACCCGCTCCATCTCCGCGATCTTGCTCGCCCACGTGGTGGACTGCGGCTGCTCGGCCCACCACTCCGACACAAACGCGTCGAGCTCCTCCTCCTCCGCGGCGGTCAAGGCGAGCGTCGTGGGCGGCAGTTCGTCGTCGTCGCGCCAACCCGCACCCGCCGCGGCCGCCTCCCCCGGCCCGCCGTGGCTGCCGCCCTTGGGGTGCGTGCTGCTCGCCCGGTACGAGCCGCGCGACGCCGCGTCCGCGCTGTCCGCGCCATCGCCGCCGTCGTTGCTGTTCCCGCTACCCCGACCCGCCCCACCGCCGCCCACCGCCACCGCCGCACCGTTGTGGTCGACGTCGCCTGTGCCGCCGACTGCCGTCGCTCCGCCGCGGTCCGCCTCGACGTCCCACTGGCGCTGCTGACGTGCGAGCAGCCGGCGCCGCTTCACCCCGAGCCGCCGCGCCCGCTCCGCCTCCCGCACGGCCGACTTGGTCGACTCCACCCGCGACCGCAGCTCCTGCAGGGCGGCGGAGTAGTCCGCCACGACGGACTCGAGCGAGACGCACGGAAGGCGGTAGTAGCGGGCGACGCGGGTGGCCAGGTACGTCTTGCCCACCAGCGGCGGGCCGACAATGGCGATGCGGAGCGGGTCGACGCGACGCGCGCTCGTGAACTCGTCGGCGACGCCGCACAGGTGGCGCCGCAGCCCGCCCTCGGCGACCCACGTGTTGGGCAGCGGAGCCGGCGTCACCGCGCCACCAGCAGCCGCAGCCGCAGCCGCAGCCGGGGCATCCGCGTCGCCGTCCTCAGCGTCCTCGGTGCGCAGCATGATGGTCCGCATCGTCTCCGGCTCCACGCACAGGTCCATGGTGAAGCGCTCCACGTCGCGGTACAGCGGGTACGCGGCGGGTGCGATGGGCTGCAGCGCGCACCGCTCGCCAAACATGCGGTTCACCCCCGACACGATCGCGTGCCACGTGTTGCGGTTGTGGCCGTCGGTCGCAAACAGGTAGCGGCGCTCGGGGAAGGGCAGGGCGTCGGCGGGGCAGCGGAGCAGCTTGCGCACAAAGCAGGCGAGGTCCTGCGCGTGGACGAGCGGCACGCGTTGCGCACCCGTGCCGAAGACGGGCAGGCTCGCCGTCGCGCTCACCACCGCGCCATCGGCGCCCGGCTTCTCCTCTGCCTCCGCGGACCAGGCCAGTCGGAACAGGGGCTCCAGCAGGTCCTCCTCCCCGCCGTACGGCAGGCCGCCGCACACCACGAAGGTGTCCAGCGGCAGACCCTTGGCGTGGTGCGCGGCCGCCACGGCCTTCTCCGCATCGCGCCAGTGCAGGTACTGCAGGTGCGGCACGCGGCGGTTGAACTGGTCCTCGGTCAGCAGCTCCGGTGCCCCGTCCGCGCCGGGCCTCGCCTCCCCGTCCTCCCCCTCCCCGTCCGCGTCGTCGCTGTCACCGTCGCCGCTGGCTGCGTTGTTGTCGCCCCCACCGCGGCCGCCCTCGCCGCCGCCGCCGCCACCACCGCTCTTATCCCCTCGCATCGCATCGATCACGGCGTACCGCGCGCGGTCCTGCACGGCCGCCACGATGCTCTCCAGGAAACGCGGCGGCGTGGGCGGGTACGGCGCATCCACCTCCTCCACCTCGTCGTCGTCGGCGTCGCCGTGGTCATCCTCAGCGCCGTCGTCGTGCCCGCCGGCCGCCGCGGCGTCGTCCTCCATGTCCTCCAGCGACGGCGTTGCGTACCAGGTCATGAGGCTGGACAGCAGCACGAGGCGCTTCGGCCGCGCAAAGGACGGCTGCCGCTGCAGGAACTGCACCACCTCCAGCACCGTCTGCGCCTCCCGTAGCTCCAGCACAATCCAGTCGCACGACAGCAGCGCCGCGCGCACCGCGGCCGTGTCGTGGCGAGAGAAGAAGGTGCACGTGGCGCTCGACTTGGTGGGCCTGCTGGTGCCCGCCAGCGCGTTGCCGGCGGCCGCTGTCGGGGACAAGTAGCCTGACAGGAGTCCGGTATTTGTGGAGGCCAGCGGTGCCGTTGTGCGACTGTCCGCGCCGAGCCCCAGCAGCGTCGACTCGTCCGCCGCCTGCGTGACGAGGTGGTCGTCGTTCACGCTGCCGCCTGGTGTCATAGTGTGGCAGCTTCCCTCCAGTACGCTCGCGTCCGCCTCGTCGTCCTCGTGCGGCGCCATCGCCACGGCGGCCACGTCGGCGTCGCCGTCCGCGTCGTCCGCGTTGCCGCCGTTCCCCGCCTTGCTGGCGAGCAGCTGCTGCTGGTGCGCGGCCGCCGCGGCGGCGGCGGCGGCGGCGGCATTGAGCTCATCCGCCGCGGCGTCGTCCCACGTGCACCCGTACACGCGGTAGTGCGTGGGGTACTGCTGAAACTGCTGGAGGAGCCGCGCGCCGACGAAGGTGTCGACGTACGACACGAGCACCGCAGTACGTGGCATGGTGCTGGACCCGTAGCCGGAAAGGACTTGAATGTGTGTGTGTGGGTGGGTGGGTGGGTGTGTTGGGCGTTTAGGTGGGGAGGGTGCGTCGTGGAGGTCTTGTAGGGTGACCGTCACAACACGCACGCCGATCGCCTACAGAAACAGAAGGAAGGCACAAGCGGGCGGGGACTGTTGCCGTGGAGTGCGCTGACGTCAACGCGTCGGGGGTGAAAAGAGGCCAGAAAGGGGGCGGGAAGAAAGAAAAGAAAAATGCGCGCGCAGGGTGTCGTGCAGGGCCCGTAGCTGACCGTGGCAGCGGAGGAGCGCCGGTCCGGGGGGGAGAGGAAGCAAAGGGAAATGGCGTGGTGTTTCGACTCGCGCGCTAGTGCGGTCACATCGGTCCAAGGAGCCACGGCAAGGCGGCGCACCGGAGGGGGGGGGGGCGGGAGGCTGGCAAACTCGTGGGAGACGGTAGCGCGCCAGTTTGTGGCACCGTACGCGCGTGTCTCTGTGTGTGCGTGCGTGCGTGCGTGTGTGTGTGTGTCAACGAGAGCACCCGTGACAGCGCGGCCAACCTCCGACACGCCGCCCCTCCCCCCTGCCCTCGTCCACTCGAGGTGCGCCTTGACGCATCTTCATCGCTTTCCATGGGCCTCGAGAGGAGGGGCGGAGCGACAAGGGTGAGACGGGGAAGGGGACGGGGACGGGGAAGGGGACGGGGGGTGCGCCGCCACCGCACGGCTCCCGCGCGTCATCTGGCTCCTCGGCGAGAGTGGCAGAGGGAAAAGAAGGCGTCTGGCAGGGGGGGGCACATGACAGCTCCGCACCCTTCTGCCATGGCCATGCCCGCCGCATCCCCCGCCCCCCCCCTCCCTCCTCCTCCTCCTCCTTTCCGTGTCTACGCGCGCACTTGTATTTGCATTTGGCTTCGTTACTTCCTTCTTACACAATCGCCACTTCAACACACGCTTCACGTTGTCGTGCACACACACCCCCTCCCTCCCTCCCGACAACACGAAAAGAGAATCCGCTGCTCCTCATCGTCGTCACTTCTCTCCCCCTCTTCCCCCCCCCCTCAAAACACACACACACACACACACACATCGGGGGAAGCGCACAACAGAGTGGAGGTGTATGGGGTGCAAGGATCGGGGCACGGGGGGAGGAGAGGGGGCGAGAACACCGACCACATCACTCACGCAAGACGCCGAGGAGACACACACACAGAGACAGACACAGAGACACAAACACAACCACACGGATAGACGAGGCGTTCCAGGCGAACACCGGCGTTGTGCAACGAGACAGAGTGGGGGGAGGAAAAGGAGGACGAGCCGCAGGCATCACACACGCGGAAGGAGGAGGCACACCGTGGAGGGGGGAGGGGAGAAGAGGGTGCGGTGAGGGGCCTTCGATGACGACAGGGACACTGGACACCCATCCACGCACGTCACGCACATACAAACACATCAAAGGAGGGAAAAGCCAGAGAGCGCTCACCAGGCGGATCCGTTTGCTGCGCAATCCCTCATTCTGACCTAACCCACCCCATCTATCTAATCTCGCCGCGCCACACCCGCTTTGGGAGCCGGGCCCAGCACGCCACGCGACACCCCCCGCTTCCTCGCGCCGCTGTCAGAACAACGGATTGAGGGTGCCCCAGCCACCGCTGGCGGCTGTCCACCACCTCGCTCCCACCCCCCTCCACTACAGCTGGCCGAGATCAGAGAGCGGGGACACAACGACGCCCCACAACAAACAGAAAAAGAAAACCCGCAGAGCGCAAGACGGCGGCAGTTCACGTGCCTGCCCCCTCCTATCTCCTCCCCCCCCCTACCGGCAAAGACACACGCACACCCACGTCCAGTGTGATGGAGCGGGGATGCCGGACTTGTCTCCGTGTGAGGAGGATCGAAGAGGTGGGCGGGGTCTTGCCGCGCACACTTAGAAGACACGGCGGGGCGGTACAGTGACGAGGGAGTCCGGGGGACGAGGGCGTGTGTGTGCGTGCGTGTGTGTGCGCGCGCGCTCTCTACTCGTCCGAGAGGAGCTGCGTGATCAGCTTGAGCACGAGGCGCTCCTTGTTGCGACTCTTGCGGTCCAGCTGGTCGCGCGGCACCCCCTCCAGCGCCCCGACAACGCCCGTCAGTTCGCGCTTCACCACCTCGTACACGGTGGCCTGCTGCGCGTCCTTCTGCGCCTGCGTGCGCAGGGTGCGCAGCCAGTCATCCCACTCAACGTAGAAGTCGGACAGCAGCTGCAGCCGCAGCGGCACCGCGCCAGCCTGCAGCTGCATCTCAAAGGTCAGCTGCAGGCACAGGCTGAGGAAGAGCGGCAGCGTGAGGGTCTTGGGCGACGTGAGCACCGCCATGTGCTCCTGGCATACCTCGTTCTCCAGGAACGCCAGCAGGATGCTGATGTCGTTGGCCGCAAGAATCGTCGTGAGGGCGCCCTTCCAGTCCTCCGACTTGGCCTGCTCCACGGCGCGCGCGAGAATCGCGTCGGGGCTCGGCGGCTCGGGCTCCGCGTTGCCGGCCTTGCTCGAGAGTTGCACCTGCGACAGTGCCACCTTCACGTCGGCCACCTCCTCCTTGAGGGCGCCCAGCGAGGAGCTCAGCTTCTGGCGGAACGCCTCGGCCTGCGCCAGGCACGTCGCCGTCTGCGCCGACGACGCCTCCACGGCGGTGCGGTTCAGCTCGTAGTACCGCTTCGTCGCCGCGCCGACGCGGTGGATGCTGGCGTTCACGACGCGGCGGTACTCCTGCATCGCCGGCATCGCGTTGATGTCGCCCGTGACCGGGGCGGGAATGTCGATCTTGCCCGCCTCGTTCGCGGCCCGGTCCACCGAGAGGCGGAGCTGCTTGCTGAGCAGCGCCTTCAGTGCCGCCGAGGCCGCCGCCGCGCTGCCGCCCTGCACCTCCTGCACGAAGTTGCGGATGCTCAACACGAGCTCCCGCTCCCCCGCCGTCAGCACGCCGTACTCGCCCTCACCAGCACCCTCAGTGGGGGGCGGGGACGCCGGTGTCGTGCTAGCCGGGGACGCCACCGCCGGCGCGTTCTTCTCGAGCCGCGCGCGGTTGCGAATGGCGAAGGTGCGGCCGCTGTTCTGCGCCTCGGTGCGGTAGCGCGAGTCCTGCAGCAGCCGCATCGTGTCGGACGCATTCTTCTGCATCGCGACGAGGTCCGTGTCGATCACCTTGACCTGGTCGCAGAACTTCTGCGCCTGCGTGCGCACAATCGAGGCGACGGCCGACTCGGACATGCCGCTCGTCTTGCTCTCGCCCGTGAGGGAGGAGGAGACGGCGGTGATGGGGGTGAGGGCGGCCGCGGCCGCGTGAGAAGCGCCTGCCGCTTCGCGACCCGCTGCCCCAGCCGCCCCGGCGCCGGCGGCGAGCGACGGGAACCAGTTGGCGACGGAGTCGCCCTTCGCCACCGCGAGGTTGGAGGCGCCAGCGAGGCGGCTCGAGTTGGGCATGGACTGCACGAAGCCCGTCTCTGTCCGGATCGTGATGAAGAGCTCGTAGCTGACCGACTTGCTCTGCGCGCTCTCCGTCACCTTGCCCACCGACGTGGTGGAGCAGAGCGCCGGGCCAGCCATGCGCCACGAGGTGACGCGGTAGGCCTTGAAGAGGGTGTGGTGGGTCTCGATGACGACCGCGTAGGGCCGGGTGCGCGAGCAGAGCGTGATGTACTCCTCGTCGGCCGTCACGCTGATGTCGTACTCCTCGGCGGGCTCGTCCTTGTAGGAGAGGTTGAGCTGCTGCTTGAGCGCGAACTTCTGCGTGTCGTTCTGGTACGCCCAGAAGCGGATTTCGCGGTTGCCCTGCGCGGCCGTCACGATGAGCAGCTCCTTGCCCGACTCCTCCGCAAACGCGTGGTGCTGGAAGAAGCAGGCGAACGTCGGCACGGCGTCCTCATGCGGCTCCCAGACGCGGCCCAGCGCGCTCTTGCGGGTGCGGGTGGAGATGAGGTCGAGGTGGGTCGACTTGGCCGGCACGAGCAGCAGCTGCGAGGCTTGGTGGTAGTCCATGACGGGGTACTTGATCGTCGTCTTGGGTGCCAGCGGGATCTTGCTCTTGACGATGCCGGTCGCCTCCTCCACCTCCATCACGTTCTGCTGGCCCAGCACGTAGAGTCGCTGCGTCTCGCCGGCGCTCGATGCGAAGCCCTCCTCGTCCAGCGTCGACTCGACCACCGAGACGGAGATGTCGCCGTTGGCCTGGGTGGTGGGGCAGATGATGGCCAGATTCTTGCCGCCAACGGCGTAGAACAGCGTCGGGTGACCCGTGATCTTCTCGGTCGAGACGAGGTTGGCGACGGCGGCTGCCTTGATGGTCATGTCGTTGTGCTTGCCATGGCGGTTCAGCACCCGCAGCATGTTCGTCTGCTTCACATTCATGCACAGCAGCCGGCGGTGGCTCGCCAGGAGCGGCTTCGTGCCGGCCGTGAAGCTTGCCGACGACGTCTTGCTGAGGATGACATCCGACTTGCACGGCAGGATATCCGCGTCGCTTGTGACGTGGTTGACG
The DNA here is from genome assembly GCA_030849075.1 of Zelonia costaricensis. Lineage (NCBI taxonomy): Eukaryota > Euglenozoa > Kinetoplastea > Trypanosomatida > Trypanosomatidae > Zelonia > Zelonia costaricensis. The sequence continues at coordinate 12,414 of JASAOO010003226.1, read as the reverse complement.
CAGTCCATTGCGGAAACGAGGAAACAAAAACGGGGGGAGGAGGGAANCGCTTGTGACGTGGTTGACGCAGTCCATTGCGGAAACGAGGAAACGAAAACGGGGGGAGGAGGGAAAGGAGGGGGGGTGTAAGTGGGGATGGGTGCGGTGAGGTGCGCGCTTTCGCGGCAGACGGCGGTGCTTAAGAAGGGTGGAGGGCAAGGTCGGAGCGCGTGGTATAGAGCCGCACTTGACTTGGCTACCGCGCACTCAGAGAGAGGACGACACCAGGACGCCGGTACGACAGCACCCAGACACGCGTGACGAGGGAGGGGGGAGAGGTTGTGCGGCGACACACCCGGGCACGACCAGAGGCAAAGCAAGAAGAAGAAAAGGGAAAAGATGGAGGTAGGAGTCGACGAATACGCGCGGTTACGAAGACTGTGGAGGTGCAGCAGCGGTGGAAGGGGGGAGGGGAGGAGGCGGGAGTATACGATGGCCATCACGAGGAGAGCGGGTGGAGGGAGGACGGAGGGGGTCGGCACCGCTGAAGACGAGACGGTGCACGAACACGCGCTCACCGCGGCACTCATCCAGCGACGCAGAGATGGACACCCAGCTGACAGCGACTCTGCGCTGAGTGCCTTGCCCTGTTCGCTTGCTTGTTCGAATGCGGCTACCGACGATCCGGATGTGTTCTGTTCAGCGCAGGAACCCACTTGCTCCTGACGGTGTGTGGTTGTGCCGGCCTGGTCCGTTGTGCGTCTCTCCTGTAATTCTCATTCTTTTTTTTTCCTCTTCAGCAGCTTGAGACCGCAGCGTTAGTTAAACGTCACGTGGTGTTGCAATTGCAGTGCGTTGGCTCATTTGCTTTCCCCAACTCTCGTCCAGGGCAAAGAGGGGGGAGGGAGATCAAAAAAAAAGGGGGCGGGAGGGGCGCCCGCCAGCACACTCGGTGCAACAAGGCGGAGGGAAGGGAACACAAAAGGGAAGCGCGCTGCCGGCCCGACTACTCGTTCATCAGGCTACCGTTCTTGAGATGCCACCTACGCTCCGCCGCCTTGAACTCGGCCACCTCGGAGACGACGCGGTGCGCCACCGTCTCGAGCGGGTTTTCGGTGCGGCCGCGGGTCGCGGCAGACCCCGGCGGTGCGGTGAGGCCGCGCTCTCGCACGATTTCCTCGACGCGTGCGACGAGCGTCACCATCTCAAACTGGCGCAGCGTCAGCGCGACGGAGAGGATTGTGGGCCGATAGTAGTCCACCAGCGGCTCACCGATCGCCTTGAGCACCCATGTGGCGTCCGTGAACTTGTCCAGGCTCTGTTGCAGCGCAGCGCTGAGCATCGCCTTGCTGGCGTGCGGAAAGCGCGCCTCCTGCGCCTTGATGACCAGCTCCTTCACCCGCTGCTTGTTGATCACGCCATGCTCCGCAAAGAGCTCGCGAATGAAGTGCCGGATGGGGGCGATGTCGGCATCCTTGAAGCCCACGTCCGCGCTGGACGCCGTCGGCGAACCGTACGGAGAGGCGGAGGCGCCGGGCACGGAGCCGACCGGGGAGGCGCTCGCCGTCGGCGTGCCGCCAAACGGGAGCCCCGCTGGGCCGCCACCGGCCGTGACAGACGACGGGGCCGCGCCGCGAGAGCGGAAGAACAGCTGCGGCGGTGGCCGGTTCGCGTTGATGTACGGGATGTGCGACATCACCTGTGCACACCGCCGCCGCCACGCCTCCTGCTGGCTCGCCTCCTCGGCAGGAAAGGCTGCCTTGAAGCCGCGCACGCACTCCTCTCGCTCTGCCCGTTTAGCAGAGACGTACTTGAGCCTCCAGCGACGCCGCGACGGGTCCGGCTCGTCCGCGTTGAGCACGGCCACGGTCGCCAGGATCTCCTTGATGGAGCGCCGCGCCGAGGACGTGGACACGAGGGCGTTCATGTCCGCGCGCGAAACGCTGCCGTCGGTACTTTGGTAAAACCGCATCAGAATGACCTCGCGCAGCGCTGCGACAGAGCCGCGGAACTGGTCGCAGTACCGACTCACCCACACACCGTGCATCCACACCGCACTCACCCGCAGCGCCTCAACGACCTGCGCTGCCGGCACGGTCGCGTGCGCCTTGACAAGCTCACTCGAAGTGTGGGGCGCCACGACGCTCTGCACCACCGGCAGCGTCGCGATATGGCAGCGCTGGATGAGTTGACTCGTCTGCTCCGCGACTGAGCGGCGGCTCGCGAAGCGGTGAATAATCATGGATGGGTGAGCCTCGTCCCCGCCCGAAATGCCGCCCGACGCGAGAATCTCTGGCGGGAAGAGACTGTTCTCCACTCGGCCAGGCTCTGAGGCGGGGTTCAGGCCGCCGCCGATCACGCTCTCCAGCGTGGACGAGCGCAAACGCGTCCGCATCGCCGAGCTCTCCACGGAGTCTGCGCGGAAGAACTGCACCTCCTGCGCCGTGCTCGCCTCGCGGTTGAGGGTAGAGCTACGCTGCCGCTGCAGCTCGCGCTGGGCGCGGTCTGCTGCCGCAAAGCCGGGCACCATCGCCGCGTTAGCCTGGCTGCAAAACGGGTCCGCCACCTGAACCGCACCGGTGCCGCTTTCTGGAATTCCCAGCGCTGGGGTGAATTGCTGAATGGTGGACACCGGGGTAAGATGAATGCCCTCGGCGGTGACGTAGCCCAGTACGTAGTTCGACTGCGGCGTGAAGGGCTGCGAGTGGAGAGTGTAGTTGTACGTATGCTGCCGCTGCACCTCCATCTGACTCACCAGGTCCGCGCCGCTCTCTAGCGGGGGACGAAATGACGGGGAGCCGAACGTGTCAAGCGAACACTTCATCGTGAGGCGCGACGCGGCCGAAAACACCGCGGCGCCGTCCCGCTTCGAAGACGGCGCATCGCCTTCATCGGACGGAGCCCCGCTTGTACTGAACAGCTTTGTCTCCGTCGCCTCGTACGGGCGCTGCTTCCGGCGCAGCGGATACTGGAAAATGTGCGCTTGATTCACCAGCGCTGGTGAGACGTACACGTTGAAAGACGCGACCACCTCGTCGTCCCGGATGTCGACAGGCCGAGCGCCAAATTTCATTTGCAGCTGTCTGTTACAGTACGGCTGGCTAACGAGGAGGGTATTCGGCTGCTGCTGCTAAAGCAGTCGCTGATGGAAAGGAGAAAACAACGCGAGGCTCGCGAGGGCCGCTGTCAGGTCCGCAGCAAGCGCTCTTTTTTTTTCCTTTTGCACCCGGTAAACTGTGAGCAAGCGCAGCCTCACGGAGGGGTACGGGGAAGCGACGGTGAGAATGGTGTTGAGTGTGTGCCGGTCACATATTAAATTGCACGGAAAGCGGCCGCATAGCGTGCATGTCAAGTAGTGGTAGCGCGTTTTTTTTTCATTGTTGAGGCAGGTGCACGGAGAGTGGGGCAGTCGTTGAAGGCAAAAGAAGACAGCGTGTTCACTAGAGGTGCGGCTCAGGTGCGTCACGTCGATGCGCTGAACGAGCCATCGAAACAACAGAAGCAAAAAAAAAAAAACGTCGGCTCTGTGTACGACACGTGTCGCACGCCTTTCCGCTCGTTTTTTTTCCCTGCTACACAGAAGGAAAAAAGAAAGGAGTAGGAGGCGATCACAGCTGCCCCGCCTCTGATCGGTAGACAGGGGTTGGTCTTTTTTTTTTTTTGGGGGGGTAGCGGCACTTTCTGCAAAACGCAGGGCAGTCACAGTAGGGATCCTTAGACTACACTGTAAGGCAACAGAAACAAAGACTGGCCGACGTCGCCCGCCGCCGCCAGCCCAATACAGACGTCCATTCCGTAATCGACCCCACTGAGCACCAGAAAGAACGAAGGGTCCACGAAGAATCTCCGCTCCCCTCAAGTGAACTCGCATGCAGCACTGGCGCCGCATGATCGCGGGGGCAACCGTCCCCCCAAAGCACATCAAGCACATCTGGCTCCCGCAAAACAGCACCTGCAGGGAAGAATCTAAAAAATGAAAAAAAAAAGGCAGCTGAATTGTCGGGCAGTCATCAAAGCGCCCAAGTTTTTTTTCTTTCTTTGGCTGCGCAACGTGGGCACGGGTCGCACGCCGGACGGCGGCAAGATAGGCTGCTCGCACTTTTTTTTCTCCGCTTGCGGGCACAGCACACGCCCAGGAGCGGGCGAAAGGAAGCAAGAGTTTTCTTTTCGCTGCGCCGGCAAAAAAGAGCTGCTGCACCTGCATTATGACAGGCGGCGTACCGCCAAACAGAGCCAACGTCTGCTCGGCGCGCGAAAAGCTTCGGCCGCAAGAAACCCCCACTCAGCAGGGGCGGCGGCATCAGCTCAAAGCCGGCCAGCCGCTTCAAACGTGCTGGACGCGCGTGGGATCCTTTCTCCGAAACCGTGCTTGTACCGAAGGCGACACGCACACACACACACACCAAAAAACAAAAGACTCCATGAGGCTGTCAGTCGTTCTTGGCCTGGGAGTAAATGGACCTGACGAAGGAGGAGGCGGCAAAGTAGCTCACCGTCGCCCCCATGAGCGCGAGAAAGAGCACAAATGCGAGGGTGTAGGAAAAGTAAACGACAAACATAAAGAGGCCGTGCATGGACGTCTTGAAGAGGTAGAAATACACGGCGTAGACAAGCGCGTAGAATGAGCACGAGGCACCAAAGCCCATCGACATCCACTTCCAGTGGTGATTCTCGGTCGTGAGGAGCGCGAAAGTGGCTGTTACCGACACGCAGGCCGTCACGGCAATGAAGAGAAGCGTCGTGATGGTGAGAAACCCGTACAGGTGAAAGACCTTGAAGGACCAGATGGAGGTGAAGACGAACGTGAATTCCACAAAAACGGAAATGAACGGCAGAATGCCGCTAGCGAGAAGCAGGAAACGCGGCGCCAGGAACTTTCGCGACGGTCGCGGAATCAGGCGTGGAATTTGGTTGACATGCGGAATATTCCTCCGCCGCTCGGTGCGGCGGAACACGTAACGGCTACAGAGCACACCTGCTAGGCACAGCGGATAGGCCACAAAAATCCAAAGGAGCAAAACTGTCACCACGGCATTCAGATAGGGCACCTGCGCGGAGCCGTAAAGAACCGCCACCGCACAAGACGGCACAAAGGCAATTGCGTAAATTGCAGGCACCAGCAGAAAAGCAGTGTGGAACGCGCGAATCCACTTGGACGCCATCGGGGGCGCCAGAAGGCCACAACTCATGAATTGGTAGCCGGAGACGAAGCCGGCGAAGCAGCTCGTGGAGACGTAGCCCAGCACCGTGTACGTGATCAAATTGTGGTTCATCGAAATGCGGTAGTTGCTCATCGCCGATAGTACGATGGCCGTGCTCGCCATCAGGAGAAGCTGCGTGCCGCACCCGAGAACAGCGCAAAAGATGCCCGTGTGCCGCGGCACACGAAAAACGTCCGCGTACAGACACCGCCAGCCCGACTCGTCGATCAGGTCCTGGCCGTCAAAGCGGAGCTGGGACTCGCGATCCATTTTTGCATTTTCAGAGCGCAGCGTGCGCGAGAGGATCAGACCAATCAGGGCTAGCAAAAAGAACAGAATCACGGCGGAGTTGATGAGGGAGGCGAGACGGGTGCGAGCACTGACGTAGCGGGTCTCAAAGACGGTGGAAAAGCGGTTTTCGTATCCGACGCGCGACGGCTCAAAAACTACCGAGTACGTGTAGTCGTACATGACGTCGTTTTCGAGCTTTGTGAGGCGGTCCACCTCGAGCGTGACGTTCACGATTTGGTCCACGTTGACGCCGATGTGGAAGGTGCGGTGCATAAAAACTCCCAAGTCCCCCGTGTCTGCAATTACCTGGCCGATCGCGCCCCAGACAGGAAGGTCGTCCACGATCAGCTCGTACTGGTACCCACCGCGGACGTACTCGGCGAGACGCCGAGCGGTTTCTGGGGTCATCTGGAACTTGCACATGACGGTCTGGTCAAGTTTGTGGTTGAAGCGGATGTCCGTTGGGAGGGTAAAGGCGTGGTCGCCGGAGAGCTGCTCACCGAGGGTGCGCGACCTCTTGCTCTCCTTCAGAACGCACCCTGGAAGCTGCTGGTAGTGGTACGTTTCGTACGGATTGGCACGCGGGCTCATTTTATCGGCAAACACCTGAACGGCGTCGCCGGTGAGGTACTTGTATTTGGATGCCGTCTGCGCGTCTGCGCAGAGGACGCTGGCGAGCCCTACGAGCGCAAGGGCGAGCACGAGCCGCATGTCTAATGAAACGAGCAAAACAGAGTGAAGTGGTATGATGAAAAAAAGGGAGTGTGGTGTACGGCGGCCGGGAAAGGTCCGTGGACGTGCACGCAGAAAAAAAAAAGGGTGCGAAGTGTTCTCCTTTGTTTCTTTCCCGTCATTAGAAGGGAGGAGGTGTTTTGAACGGTGGTGTAGAATTGAAAGGGACACGAGAAAACAAAGAGCAGCAGTGACGGAAAGAGGGGGAAAGCAGCAGGGGTGGGCAATGGCACCATTGACCGTGTGCCGAGCTCGATGGGCCACTTCGACGGAGAAGTCCGCCAGAAATCTGCCGCGCTTCATGGCGCCGTGCGGGGTCTCTGCCCTGACCGAGGTGGGCGCAACGCCTTCTTTGCGGTGGTGGCGTCCCGGGTGGGGTGAGGGGGGGGGGAGCGGGGGCGCTTCCCCCGAAATAGGGGGCGGTTTCGTCCCCCGGGGGGGGGGGGGGGCTGACCTTTTGGTTTTGGGCCAGGCGGCACGGGGTTCCTTTCCTCCGCGGCCCCCTCCCTCCCCAGGGGCGCACGCCTGGGCCGCCGCGCAGGGGCCTCCTGGGCCCGGCAGAGGGGCCCAGGGGGCCTGGGGTGGCGGCTGGCGACGAGGGAGGACCGGGGCGGGCGGGCGGGTTATCGGTTGGGGTCTGCCGCAGCGGCGGCGGGTTTGGGGTGGCCGGTGGTTTCGGAAAGGGGCGCCTGGGCTGGGCTGGGCTGGGCCGCTTTCGTGGCGCCGGGCGGGGTGCGGCGGGTCATTGGGGAAGGCGGCGGTTGCGGGGGCTTTCGGTCTTTGGCGGCTTACTGGAATATGGCATGCAAAGCGGCTAAACGAAAAAAAGGGACGTCGGGAAATGGCAGCGGCGCCGCGGAAATAGAAGTGAGCCTGGGCGAACTCAAGGTGAGCGGCCCGCGGGGCATTCACACCAAAGAAAACAGCACAACGAGTGCTCGGGAACACGAGAGGGTGAAGAGCACGGGTGCTGATAAGGAAACGGGGGTAAGGCAGTTTTACGCGCACGGGCGCCAGTTGCACTGGCTAAAAGTCGATGTGCGCGCCCATCTGGATGGTTCGGAAGCGGTCCAGGTCGAGGCCGGCGCTTTTCATGGCGTCACCGAGCAAGACGGGCGGCTCATCGAGCGGTTCGTCAGCGAGCTCGAAGGTGCCCCAGTGCACTCCCATCGCCTGCTGGACGTGCTGGTCCTGGAAGATCTGCACGGCGTGCTCGGGGTCGACGTGGGCGCGCGACATGAACCAGCGTGGCGCGTAGGCCCCGATCGGAATCGCGGCCATGTCCATCGCACCGAAGTGGGCGTAGACGCTGGTTGAGACGTCCGCGTTGTAGGCTGTGTCGCCGGTGAAGAAGTACTTCTTGTACTTGTTCCACTCCAGCTGCGCCGTTGCCGGGGTGTCCGCGGTCGACTCGGAGCCGCTCAGCGACTCCCGTCCCGGCTTCTCCGTCGCCGACGTGGCGTCCTGCTGCAGCGACGACGGCTGCTTCTCCGGCTGCCAGCCAATGCACCAGCCGCACCACAGCACCTCGTTGTCATCGAAGGCGCTGCGCTTGCCCCAATGCTGCGCCGGCGTGCAGCCGATCCGCACGTTGCCCACGACGCACGCCTCGTACCAGTCGAGCGGCGTGATGGAGGGCGCTGGCACGCCCCAGCTGTGCAGGACGCGGTCGAGGCAGAGCGGTACGACGAAGCGGACATCAGGGAAGCGGGCCACGACGGCCTTGATGCTCTCCTTGTCCAGGTGGTCGTAGTGGTTGTGCGACACCGTGACGATGTGGATTGGCGGGAGCTGCGCGGCGGTGGTCGCCGGCGGGTAGCGGCGCGCCGGCCCTACAAAGGAGAGCGGGGAGGCGCGGTGCGAGAAAATGGGGTCGAAGAGGATGTTGGTGCCGTTCGCGAGGCACAGCAGCTGGCTGGCGTGCCCGATCCAGTACACACGGTCCTTAGCTGGCGCCTCGCCAGCCGCCACAGCGGCGCGCCACTGCGCCACAGACGCACCCATGTCACACGGCGCATACCACTCCTTGCCAAACGCTTCATAGCCCCCCTGCGGCGGCTGGATGCCGTTGCACGTGCGCCCCAGCATCCAGCTCATCGTCTTGCCAGCGCCCGGTGGCGGGGGCGGCACAACGCCGTAGTTCTTGAAGTGCTTGCCGTCCCTGTTGCGGTTTGACCAGTGCGAGCCGATGGCAGCGCGCTTGGCATACTCGAACGCCGGCTTTGCCTGCATCTCGTCGGACATTGGCGAAACCGTGTCAAGTGCTCACTCCGAGGGGACGTACACACGCGTGTATGTGTGTGTGTGGGCGTAGGTGGGGGGGAGAGTAGACGAAGTGTGCAGGGGTGCAAGAGCCGAGGGTATATGTAGACGGGACGTTGCGTGACAGCTGCGCGCGGAAAAGAGGATCTCCGGCGGCGGCGGCGGGGTATGGGTGCAAGCGAGGGAGGTAAACAAAGGAGAGTGGGAATGGACTCTGTACAAGGGCACCGCTGTGCGTGTGTGTGGGTGGGTGCGTGTGGGTGCAAGGGGGTCGATTGGGTCCAGTGAAAAGAAAGAAGATGGGCGGCGGAAATTGCTGATGTGTGACAGGTGCTTGGCCGCCGAGCACTCGGGCGAGACTGCAGCGCTGCAGCTTTGACAGCTGCTGTTCATGTCGCTGAACCGTCGGCGGGCTCTCTCTCTCTCTCCCCCTCCGCGCCCACAAAGTGCGAAGTGCACTCTCGCTTTTTTTCTTCTTCTGTATTGTCTTGTTATGCGAACGAGGGGGGAGGCTGTGCCCCGGCGCACCGCCTCTCATGTAGGGGGGGGGGGGACGCGTGTGGTGGTCAGCGATCGAAGCCACACACCCGGCCGCCTCACAGCTCGTGGTAGACATCCTCGGCCATCGAACCCGGCAGACGCACCGTCTTGTGCCCGTTGTACACGTAGTTGCGCGGCGGTTCGCAGCCAACCACCTCGGTGAGGCTGTAGGTCTGGATGGCCGACTCGAAGGCGCCGACCAGGAAGAGGGCGCCAAAGGAAGGGAAAGCAGCCGCGCACGCGATGCCGCCCACGACGTCCCCCTCTTCCTTTCCCGCGTCCTCCTCCGAGCTCTCCGGCTCCGCCACGTCCCTGTTAGCAGCGTCGTCGTCGTCACCGTCCTTGCTCTTCGTGGACGTCGGCTTCAGCATGTTCTTGAAGGCGTCGGCGAGCTGCTGCTGCTGTGACGGCTGCTGCGAGACCGACCCGGCGCCGACCCCGTCAGCAGCGTACGGCGTCAGGGTGAAGCGCCGGGCGCACCGCAGCAGCAGCTCGGGCTCGTCGTACACGTGCCACTCCTTCACCAGCCCATCGTCGTACGAGCACGTCACGAAGACGTCCGGCGCGCGCAGCACACACACGTGCCGCCCCAGCCCACGGTGCTCCTGGCGCGTGCTCGTCACCAACTGCGGCGCGTACGTCTCGACAGCGCCGCTACCGGCCGCCGCGTCGCTTGTGCACGCCCAGACACACACCTTGCCGTCCGCGCAGCTCGTGACGAAGCGGCGGCCGCTGGACAGCACGCGAACCGCGAAGCAGGCCGTCCCAGGCGTCCGCAGGAACGCCAGCGGGTACACGACCGGGACGACGCAGCTGAGGGGCACCCGCAGATCGTTTCTCAGCTCGCCACCCTCGAACGAGACGCTCACCACCGTGTCGGTGAGTCGCTCGCCCAAACCCGGCGCTGCAGCGGATCGTGCGGCCAGCTGCGCCGTGTTGCTCACCACACCCACCGCGGCCCCGCCCGTCACCGCGCGACCGTACTTGGGCTTCCACCCGCTCACCCGCGCCGCCGCCGCCCCGTCGCCGCGCTCCGCCGCGCGTGCCAGCTCCGCCTGCACCGTCGTTGCGGATTCCACCCACACGTGGTGGTTCGCCAGCCGAGCCGCGCGGTACGCGACAACCTTGTCCGAGGCGTCTGGGCCTTCCACAGCGCTGGCAGCCGCATCGTCGCTACCCTCGCGCGGCAGCGCGCACGGAAGCGGGGCGCTGTGCGACTCGTCCCAACAAAGCACATGGCGCATGGCGAGGGCGGCGCTTTGGACCGGCGCCGCCGGCTCGCCACCGCGCCACGGCAGTCGGTCAATGGCCCACACACACACGCCCCCCTCTGTCCCAGCCAGCACGCGGCCCGCTCCATCGTCCACCTCAAGGCAGTGAATGACGCGGTCGGCATCGCGCGACGGCGCCGCCTTGGCGTTGTCCTCGCGGGCGAAGGGCGAGACTGGGGAGGCCATGCCCGTCATGCTCGCACTGCACACGAGCACGTGCTGCAGGGCGTAGGTGCGGGCCACCACGTCAACGCGCCACAGCCGCACCAGGCCGGCGTCGTCGCCCGTGAAGACGTACACGGCGGTGGGCTCTGCCACGCGCACCGCCTCCTGCCAGCGCCGACGCGCGGCGACGTTGGCACGGTTGCCGGTGTCGCCGCTGCTGCCCTGTGACGCCGCGCTGGTGAAAGCGCTTCCGTCCCATAGTTTGACGCTGCGCACCGCCGACGGGTGCGGCAGACACGTGATGCCGCTTGGAACGGGGTGGAAGACGCTCAGGGCCACATTGGTGTCGCCCGAGGCCGCGGCGGAGGCGAAGAGGGTGCCAAGGTGGTCCAAAACTGTCGCCGGTTCCTCGCGGGCGTGGCGGTGCAGCAGCCGCCGCGCAACGCAGTTGAGGGGGGCGCCCGTGGGGGCGTCTGCGGCGGATTGCGCTGCCGCCTGCCGCCGCCACCGCCGCGTCAGCCCTGGTAGCCCCGCCTCGCCGCACTCCGTGACGAGCGCCTGCAGCAGGTGCGGGGGAAGCAGCGGCATGACAAAGACGTGCCCGTTGTCGGTGCCCACGAAGAAGTACTCCACCTGCGTGCACGCCCCGAGGCGGACGGCGGCGTTCACCGCTGCCTGCACCCGCGCGGCGCGGAGCTCGGCAGCGACACCAGCGCTGCTGCCGCCGGCGTTCTCGCCCTCCTCCGCCCACGCCGACGGCAGCGCCCAGGAGAGGAGCGCCTGCGCCTCGGCCGCGTCAAGGTTTGGGACGAGGGTGTAGGCGAGCGCGCCGACGAAGTTGAAGTCCCCGTCGGCCAGCGTGAAGGGCGACGCAGGCGCCGACGTGCCTTTCGCGTGGGCGTCGTAGAGGGGCGTGGTGAGGGCCGCTCTGTGCGGGGTGGCCGGCACCGCCAGGGTCGGGAAAATGCGTCGTCGGGTCCACATCGGTAGGCGCACCGAGGTTGGCGCTGGAGGCGAGGGTGCGGTGGGTAGAGTGGACAGAGAGGCAGTGACCGTCCCAATCGCCGCACAGGGCCGTGTATGCGTATGCGTATGTGTGTGTGTGTGTATGCGTTCCCTGTCGGTGTGGGTGCACACTCCTCTCCACGGACTCGGCTGTGTGGTCGTGGTGGTGGGGTGTGGTGTGTTGTGCGAAGGCCGCCCCAAGACGACGCGTGCCGTCGGTGCGGCCATGTCACAGGGGCGAGAGGAGAGGGGGTGGGGGGGGGGGGGGAGATGAAACGTGCGTGCAGGGCGATGGGAGAGTCGATCGAGGTGCGGCGCGGGGTGGGTGAGGTGTCTGGCGCTGTGGGAAGCGTAGCGGCCGTCATCGCGGCGCCCGAGCTTCCGCGTAGCCGCCCGCGAGCTGAGCAACCCGACACGACGTAGGCGACGCAGGAACCAGCGGGTCTACGGAGGCGCGGCGGCAACTCCTCTCTTGCTTCGAGCACCGCGGCTGACCCACGCAGGCTGCAAAGGAGAAGACCACACGGAGGCTGGCTGGCGTGGCGGGGGGGGGGGCAACGAGGGCCGGCGCCGCTGCGTTCAGTTACCTGTCCCTATGAACCCTCGCGCGCCGGTCTCCTGCCGTCCACAAGCAAGGAGGATTCCCGCGCGTTCTTTCTTGCGGTTTCGGCAGTTCAACTGCACGTTCACGTCTGCTGCTTCTCATTCGTTTTCGTTTTGTGGGCCAGTTGTGCTTGTAGGTGTGCAGTATGACGTCCATGGGGACTTGAAGTGGTCGACCTGCACTCACGCGGCCGCCATCCTGCAGCTTCTAGTCGGTAAACAAAAGAAGACAGAAACGGGCGAAGTCGAAGGCGGAAGGGGGGGGGGCCGCGGCGGGGCGGTGATTGAGATGTGGTTGTTGTCCGCGAAGTGTGGGTGTGCGTGCGTCGGTGTGTGTGTGGGAGGAGTGGTGGTGGTGGTGGTGG